>RJWH01007819.1:0-36351 GCA_004363575.1 Solenodon paradoxus | reverse complement strand
GGGGAGACACGGGGGATGGGGACACACGGACGGACGGACGACACAACCAGTGTGAACAACTAAATAAAAAATAAACGAACATGCTTCTTTCTCCTTTCTCTTTCTGCCTGCCTGCCTACTTGTTTTTATTCCTGCCTGCATCTTCCCCTTAAAAAAAAAAAGCAAGCATCAAACATTGGCTCAACTGGCAATCACTAATATGTAAATTAGGAGTGCCTTTGCCAAAGTTTGGCTTAAGATCTATCATAGGTTAGTATTCCACATACTGCATCCTAGAAGATGTGCAGCTTAATAATTTCTGTAAGAAAGAAAATAAACCAAGGAAATCAGCCCACCTTGGTAGAAAACAAGGGTGAGGACTTTAATCATTCAAATCCATAACATGAAATTGCTAATTAAAAAAAACTTTTTTTTTTTAAAGCAAGCATTAATCCTTAACCACCTTTCTTTTGAGTCTTAAGATTTCAGGATTGATAAACCTGACTTCATTTCTTTTCTTTTTTCTTTTCTTTTTTTTTTTTTTTAAGGACAGAAATGAAGGCAAGTAGGCAAGCAGGCAGAGAGAGGAGGAAGTACTTTTTTTTTTTTTTTTTTAAATCTGGTTATTTATTGGATATCCCCCCAGACCCAGAACATGAACCCTGGTTCTTAGAATGTGCATGGGCTGTACTCCTCCAGAGGCAGCTAGCCTAACCACTACTCCACCAGGGCACTCCTTGACCTCGTTTCTTAACTACCTATATGGTCTTTGTTGATGTTTTTCTTTCATGGATATATTGTACTCCTGGTTTTCAGGTAAGAAATAATAATACTTAAGGAGATGGGGAAGGAGAAATTGGAACCCTCAAGTGCTACTGATGGAAATTTGAAGTTGTACAGCACTTAGAAAAAACAATTTGATAGTTCTTCCAAAAGTTAAACAGTTATCATATATATGCTCCAGTAATTCTCGTAGGTACACAAATGTTCACAGAAGCCTTATTCATGATAACCAAAAAAGTGGAAACAACTCTGCCCATCAACTGATACAGAGAAAAACAAAGTGTGGTGTGTATATTATGCAGCATTATTTGGCAGTAAAAAGAAGTGCGTACTGATTTATGCTACAATATGAACAAACTTGGAAAACACTTTGCTAAGTGAAAAAAAAAGCAATCACAAGAAAGCAAATATTATATGATTCCATTTATATAAAGTTTCCAGAACTGGCAAGTCTATAGAGACAGAAAGTATATGTAAGTCCTTCCTTGCAGTTGAGGACTTGACAGAGTGACAAGTAATGGTTCCAGAGTTTCTTTAGGGAAGACAGAAGAATTCTGTAATCGATGTGGTCGTAGTTGCACACCCAGATGAATATACTAAAAGCTGCTGGGTGATTTACTTAAAATGGATGAATTATACCTACTTCAGAGAAATTTTGACAGTTTCCCCTAATGTGTTTTCCAGAGAAAGCAATGAGATTTGAGAAGACAGTTAATTCAAATTTACTCAACTAGATAGAAACTTTGATATAGTTTGCAACTATTGTTTTGTTGTTTGGGGTGGGGTTTGTTTTTAGGTGAACTGCTGAAATTATCTGTATTCCTGTTTTACTTTTTTAAATAAGAAAGGCAGGCAGCAAGAGAGAAGAGAAAGAAAGAAGCGTTTTAATTTATTATTTATAGTTGTGCCCCACTCCTGTCCTAGGTCTCAAACCTAGGTCCTTAAGATATATGTGGACTTGCTCCCCAGGTGTGGGCTTAACACCTGAGCCACCAGGGAGCACCTGAAATTACCTTTAATGGTATACATTTCCTCCTGATTAGGTAGGAAATATTGGTAGTTTGTTTGTTCATCTTCCATAGGAAATGACTATAGCTATATAGTTGAATAGCTCTACCTTGAGATTTTCCACGAAAGAGAAAACAAAAGTCACAACATGATCTCATTCCATGTCCCCTCCAGTGAAAGCTTTGAGAATATCTAGACCATTACTCCAGTTGATACCATTTAAATATTGGGCTCACTTTTTCATATCTAGTGCTGTTTGGTGATATTCTTGAGGACTGAAGGTTTGCACCATACAGTATCACCTAAATAGGTTCTTTTTGTTGTGATCTACAAAAATAAACTGTATACTTAAATTCTTTTTTAAAAGGAATTAAGTAAACCTTGGATTTTCACTTTTAAAACCTTGGCTAATTGGATGTCTTGGGCCTGTTTTGTTTCAGGGTTACCATCCATTGACCCATCAGGCAGCTCCCCATCTTCCTCTTCTGCTCCTCTGACAAGTTTTTCCAGCATACCAGGAACGCGGGTATTCCTGCAAGGGCCAGCTCCTGTTGGGACTCCTAGTTTCAACAGACAACATTTTTCTCCCCATCCTTGGACAAGCACTTCAAACTCATGTAGGAATCCTAGAGAAATTCTTCCCAAAGAGTTTTGAATAAGCTATCAAACCATTTGTTTCAGGGAGCACTATATTCTAACTTAAGTAAGCTAAATGTTATTCAGATATCAAAGGTTTGTATTATAATCATGTGGGAAGTTATGACTGATAAATGCATTCATTTATAGAATTAAAAACTTGAGAAGGGCCATTCTATTTTTCCAAGCCAGAAATGTTTAAATGGGACTTGGGACTTTTTTTCTTGAGAAGAGACATTCCAAGTAGTCTTATTTGAAAAAAAAAAAAAAAAAGCCCTTGAGAAACAGTATTGTGAAATTTAAGTCTGAAAAGAAGCTGAATTTTTAAGTATCTAGTTAGTTAGTTTTAACTACTTTTTCATTTATGTTAAATTTTAGGAAACTGTTATTGATGTTTATAGCTAAAAGTATTCCATTGTTCTAATTTATGTATTTTAATATTTGGAACAGATAAAGTTCTAATAAGATTTGAACATAATTTGGGTTTTTTAAATGAACATCATTAGTATTGGCCCTGTTGACAAGGAAAAGTACCCATTAATCTGAAAATTCCATTAAGAAACAAAGCTGTAAATTGAATCCTACAATGTTTTACTACCTTTTAACCTTTCTTCCTTATGGAAAAAAGGACTATAGAATGGGAAGGCAACAACAACTAATAATAAGTATAGAGGGCCACCAGCTAGTTTCTAGACGATATGCTAAGGCATTGTGCAAACATTGCCACATTTAAGTTAATTGAAAATTTGACAATATATATCTTAAGAAGATTATTTAGAAATAGAGTAAGAATATGGCTTTCTTTCTGATCTTGTTCAATTCTGGAATTTTTTTTCTTTTTTCATCTTATTTATATTTTTATCAGCATGAAGAGTTTAGAATAATGTTTATAGCAATTATACATTTTCATTTGAATGACCTCATGAAGTGAAATTTTTCTTTATAAAGCCCATGTTGTGGAATAGATCTTTCCAACAAGGTTTCTCATGTTCTTATAATTTTTATATGTAATAAAACAGTAGAGAAATATTTTGCCACCAGGTGACTCTCCTATTCCATCTGTTTCTTCGGGATCACCTTCACCTCTTTCAGCCACCTCTGCCCCATCAACATTGGGCCAACCCAAAGGAGGCAGTGCCAGTCAGGATCGAAAGATACCTCCCCCAATTGGAACGGAGAGACTAGCCCGGATTCGGCAAGGAGGGTCTGTTGCACAAGCCCCTGTGGGGACCAGTTTTGTCGCACCTGTTGGACACAGTGGAATCTGGTCATTTGGTGTTAACGCTATGTCAGGTACAGTTACCTTGCCTTGTCCTCCGTCTGGAGTGATATCTCAAGTAAGTTGTAGAGTTTTGCCATTAAAGCTTAATTCTGGTGCATCCTTGTGGCCTAGCAGTTTAGTACACTGGGCATATAATTCAGATATATCCTAAATCCCCCATTTAAGACCCTGGGGGGTAGGTGTCAACTAGGTTGAACAGCTAAATAAAATACTTTTTCCTCCTCTCTCCTTCTGCCTGCCTGCCTGCTTGCTTTCATTACTGCCTGTACCTTTCCTTAAAAATACAAGCACATAATTCCTTCAAGGGCACCCTTGTGGCTCAGGTGATTGAAACAATGGCATCGGACCACAAAAAAGGCCCAGACCTGAGTTCAGCTAAATAATTTCTTCTCTCTCTTTTTTTTTTATATTTTTATTTAACGAGGTGGGAAGGAAGGCAACAGGCAGGAAAGAAAGGAGAGAAGAAAGAAGCATTGTATTTCTTCCCCCCTGTCCTTGGCGGCAAACCCAGGTCCTTAGGCTGTATGAGGACTGCACTGCAGGTTCAGTCTTAACATCTGAGCCACTGGGGCACTCCCCTTCTTTCTTAATGCTTTTTCCTACTCTCCCTTCCTCTCTTTAAAAAAGAAACAACAAACACACGGAAACACAATTCCTTCTAAGCAAAATAAGGAAAACTTTGTTCCTACACTGAACAGTCAGTAAGGTGTGTTTATACCTTTAAAAAATTCAATTCAGGCATGCTCTGATGGAACAGCAGTTAGGTCAGTCACCTCCAAAGGAGCAGGTCACATACTTGTGTGTTCAAGTCCTGGGCCCAGGAGGAAGCAATCAATGTGGACAGCTAAATTAAAATAAAATAGAGATGGTTCTTCCTCCTCTCTCCTGCCTTTCTGCCTACTCACCTTCATTCCTATCTGTACCTTTCCTTTAAAAAAAAAAATTCAATCTCACAGTCTGGAATGTTAGTTGGGGGTTATTACTAATAACAATTATATGATAATATATGCATTAAATTTGTAGGATATATGTAAAATAATGAATATAGATTCATAAAGTTTCCCTCTTAAGCTTTCCGATATAGAATGGAACAATCATCTGAACTTCTTTCAGAGAGCACTTAATCTTTTGAAGGACAAGGTAGAGTGTTTGGGATATTGAGAGGACTTTACTCAGCTTTCTAGGAACTTATTTTGTTGGTTTGCAAAGTTTGTCATGAATGCGTTATGAGCTCTTTAGAGGAATGATTTTGATAAAAGTATGAAAAAAAAGCCAAATGATAATGTTTTTGTTACTTACCAAAATACATATCAAACCCTATTCTCAATTCTTCTTTCCAGAAGGCTTATCAGGTTGGTCACAGTCTGTAATAGGGAACCATCCAATGCATCAACAATTATCAGACCCAAGCACATTCTCCCAGCATCAGCCAATGGAGAGAGATGATTCTGGGATGGTAGCTCCCTCTAACATCTTTCATCAGCCTATGGCGAGCAGTTTTGTGGATTTTTCTAAAGTAAGTTGACAAGCATCGTTGTAACTTGTTTAACACTTTACCAACCAATGTAGTCACATTATAAGAAACTATTGAAATTATTTTCCCTTTTGATATAGCTAGTTTCTTCCATGACTTTGCCAGATCCTTTGCCCAATTTTAAGAGTGGGTTGCATTATCTATAGTCTTTCCTCAAATTATTCTGAAAATGCCTCATTCACCCCCAAAACATGAGATATTTGGGTCTTGCTTCTTTGTATTTTGCTGCCACAGCTTTGAGGGAGGACTCAGCCCCTCTAAAAGCTGACTATGAGCTCTTCAGTGCCCTCTTGTCTCTTCTAAGACCTTCCTGGCTGCCTGATAGCCAGATTATGGCTGCAAACGATCATGTAGTCTCCTTTTTCTTAGCTTATGAGTGAAAGTAAAATATGGGAAAATTGAGGATATATGTATGTGTTCACCAAGCATGGGAAACTTCATATTAGATTTTTATCTTGTTAAAAAGTGTTGCTGATGCACATAGCCGCTTTTGGTTTCTCAACACTGTACAGTACTTTCAGGATCCTCAGGAGTTTTTTGAATGAGGGAAATCAGAGAGATCGAGATCTAAGCTGGTATTATGGAGTCATCATATGTAATCTTTATGATTCAACCTTTCTTTTCTTTTTCTTTTTCTTTTTTTTTTTTTTTTTTTTTTTTTTTTTTTTTTTTTTTTTTTTTTTTTTTTTTTTTTTTTTTTTTTTTAGGGTCTGCCAATTTCCATGTATGGAGGCACCATAATACCCTCTCATCCTCAGCTTGCCGATGTTCCAGGAGGGCCTTTATTTAATGGACTTCACAACCCAGATCCTGCTTGGAACCCCATGATAAAAGTTATTCAAAACTCAACTGAATGCACTGATGCCCAGCAGGTAAAATAGACTTAATGCTGTTATTTTTCAAACTTGTCATGTCATTCTTTGGGTAATGCAAGTTCTGAATAGCAAAAGTCATGATATCTTAACACCTTGATCTGAATTAAGCATTTCAATATCAAGATGATGCTACTAAACATTTTATTTTATTGTATATATATTCTTCCTAGGCAGAAACAGTGAATTGCCATTGCATTTATTTATTCATTTTGTAAATGTTGAAAGATTCCTAATTAGAAATTCCAATTTTTCCTCCCCCTTTTCAGATTTGGCCTGGCACGTGGGCACCTCATATTGGAAACATGCATCTCAAATATGTCAACTAAGTTAGAAGGTCTTATTCTTTAGCCTTGTTTGAGAAACCTATGACCTTGGAAGAACCCTGGGGATTTCTTTTTTTTTTTTTTTTTTTTTAATGTGCCTAACTAAGAAATTTTCTCTGAGGCTTTAGCAATGGAAATTTGATTGCCCATGGTCTAAGAACAATGTGACTTCCTATCCACCTGACTGTGTTCTCTGACTAGTTTAGCCATTTTGAACTTAGTGCTTTTGGCTAAACATACTGAATGCTACTTGTATGCAGAAGAGAAGTAGATAATTACATGTTTCAACCTTTTAGGGTGGTAAATACATGTATAATTGTTTACATACTTAAAAGGAAAAAGTTGAGTAAATTTCTTGTCATATAGTGGCTCTACTTAATGTAGCCTGTATTAATGTGAAATATTTACCAGAATATTCAATAAAAAGATGAACAGTGTTTAGAAGTGGGGTGTGATCCTTTCAGTGGTCATGCAGGTACCACCCAAACCACAGTCATGCAGAACCAGATTGTTCATCCTGTACTGGTAACAGGCTTCTCACACTTTACACTTCGGAATCCGTCTGAGACTCCTTTGAAAAAGCACTTTTGGCTAGTTATCTACTTATTCTGGGTTAAGCATTCCGTATTCTGTTCCATGTCATTTTATAAATGAGAAAGTTCTAAATCCTTGCAATGTGGTGTCTTATCTGACTTTAGATAGACCATTAATAAATTTAGTTCTTTATGGGTCATTAGTATGTCAACAAAAACAATAGAATTTCAATCAGATGACACTGAGCAAACTTTGGGACACACAACTCATCAACTTCAGATTCTTTTTGTGCTTCCTAACGTTTTATTTAAAGATTTATTTGGTTATTGGTGTTTTATTTGGGTTGGAACATAGGAGGGAGTGGGTGTTACTCCCATAATTCTGTTGTATTGTTGGATCAGCTGAGCAATGTTTATAAATATGTGATTAATTCTGGGCTTAGTTCCATGGCCCCAAGTATGAAGAACCAATATGCTTAACAGGCTAAACAGGAGAACACTGAAATGTATTGCTTTGACCAAACTATAGGCTATGCCAAGATCTGATGCAATAGAGGATCAACTTGTTCATGTTTTCATATTGTTGAGTTTCCTGGTTATCTAGGCAATCTAAAAGAATTTTTAAAAAAAAAATCTGTTTCAGGCTGATAGAGCAGCCAAAACACATATCAAGGCAAATAAGAAAGAATAGAAAAAATAGTAACGAGGGGCAGAAGCATACAAAAACAGCATTTTACTACTCTCATGCCAACAGGAGATCTTAATGGTCTCTGCCTGGCTCCTAAAGCAAACATTAGATTTGACATACCATGTTTATTATGTGTTGGACATTCTAGTTCTTTGTCTTTCATATCATCTTACTTGTGAGACAACTTCTCAAAGCTAATTTCTTTTTATTTTGAATGTATTTGAAAAGTATCACTGATGTTGAAGCTATTCCTGTTGTAGTACTTGACAACCACATCAAGATTACCCCTTTTTACTTTGGAGGGGACAAAAGACCCCTTAGGCCTCCTATATGTCTGTCTGTTTCCGCTTAATGCTGGTCCAAAAAAAAAAAAAAAATCACCTAATATCAGTAAAATGAATGAAACTACTCTTGATGAAACATACACTGGTGAGAGTTAATATTAAATAAATTATTCAGTGGAACAAAAAAGTGAGTTTTGTTTTATCTTAAACTCTACAATTCATGTGAAATTAGCAGAAAGAGCCCTTAACCCAATATTCTGTACTTTGAAGACAACAGAGTGAGAAAGTTGATCGTAGGCCAGGAGCCAAACCCATGAGAAGAGGAGGCAATTATGAGGAAACCCCCTAGGAGGATTAGGAAGAAGCAGGAACTGTGTGCTGTTTCTACATGCCCTCTTGCCAGCACTGCCTTCTTTTCTACTTGGATCCCAGTAGTTTATGCCCCTGCCCCATTTTGCCTGCTATAATCATTTCTTCCTCTGTCTTGCCTCTTCCTGGCATTACTTTACTGCTCTTTTACCACCTTGAACCTTGGATTAAACCTAGTTCAGGTAAGAACTTAATTGCTTTCAAAATGTACAAGGGATGGGGTTGGCAAGCATGGGTACAGTGGAGCAAGAATCAGAAGCCTAAATTGTGTTTTCATTTCTTCCACTTGAAACTGTGTGACCTTAGGCAAGTCGTCTCTTATTTCTGGGCTTTACTTTCCTCATCTGAAAATAAATTGAATGTAAATGAATTCTAAAAGACTTTCTTAGAACTAACACGGGTTTTTTCTTTTTCCTGTGAATAAGAACATACTATTATGGGAATACTGGAAGTCAATAGAATGTTTACATTGCTGAGTTTTGAGAGTCCCTAGCACTGGTTCTCACAAGGACTTAAAAACCTGCTGTTATGGAGGCCAGTATTGATTTTGAGATTTTAGTAGAGGCAGAAGAAAACCTGGCACATCCGTAATGAGCCCTCAAGTCATTAAGAAACATCTTACTGGGGCATAAATCAAACCGCTTAAGAACAACAGCTCTTTCAAAGAATAAAACGATACCGTCAAGGTTTCTGGACCCACTTATTTCAAACAATATTCAATGTAATAAAATTTCACCACCAATAAAATTATTGATGTTTAAGACCCTTTAAACATATTGTGGCTACAGTGTGCTGACTTGCCCTTTTATAGGCCAGTCTGCTTCCTTCAGTCCCTGCTCTCAAAGGGGAAATCCTATCACCTCAGCTAACCAGACCGAAGAAAAGAATTGGACAGCCAGTGGTGGCTTCTCCTAACCAGAGGTAAGCACCTCAGGATTTGGAACTGCAATTTTCATCTGTTTGTATAGATTCTGGCCAAATCTTCCTCTGAACCTCAAGATTAGTGCACAAGGGGACCATCCTCATTTTGAGGTAGCTTGTAGAATGGGAAAGTTTGGTCGTATCATAGTTTCACACCAAACAGAAAGGAGTACTTAGTATACTTGATTCTCTCCCACTGTTGAAGACCTTTGGACCACATGTAAACCCAGGAAGAGACAAACAAGCCTGTAGGAAAACAACTTCTGAACATCTTGTTCTCTGACGAGCCCTAGATCTCTTCTACCAAGAAATGTAGCAGGTTGTGACGTCTTCTTCCCTGTGGGCTCTGCCCTGGGGTGAAGAGCTCTGATAATGCTGTATTTTCTATTCATCCCCAAAGACTTGTCACAATTTGCCAACAGTCAGGTTCCTTAAGTCTGTTAAGATCACCTCCAATAAAGAGCTGGAGCCTTGGCTTTTGGACCTAATTTGGAAAACAAAATCATGAATCTAGTGAATTGATTGCAAACCTATATTATGTTTACTTTCTATGTCCTGTTTTATCTTGATGGTATTGATACGAGTCCCAAAGTAATTTGTCTAGTAGCAGAGACCTGGTTTGTTGTTTTTTCCTTATAAATATAATTAGATACCTGGCTAGTTTATCTTCCTCTATCTCACCCATCCTCAGTGATCCTTACTCCTTTGTGTTTCTGGGTCCCACTCACTTCTCTCCCACCTCACAGACTTTTGCTCATACCATTTAGCTGGGATGGAGTATTCACCTTCTCAATGGCCTCCATCCCATCCCCAGGCCCCACATGGGACTACTTGCCTTGCTTGAGAGCTGAGTTACCAAAGATTGCTCCCTACAAACTGGTCCCACCTTTACTCTCCACACTACTAAGTCACTTCATGTAAGCAGGTACCACTTTGTAAGAGGCTCAAAAACCTTTTTAGAACAAGAAAAAATACCAGGAGTGTGATCGGCACCTTCTGGGATCTTAGTTAAAAACCCCAGATCTCAGGTCCCACCTCAGACCTCCTGTATCAGAATCCTCATTTTAATAAGATCTCCAGGTGATTTATTTGCACATTTAAATTTGAGACACACTGACTTATCAAATGTATTTTTTAAATGAGTTTAGAAATTAGAGCTGGCACACTGGTGGAGTTGTGGTTAAGTCAATCACTCTGAAGGACACAAGCCACATATCCTGCTTGGTTCCAGGAGAAAACCACCAGTGTGAACAACTAAATGGAAATTAAAAACAAGTGAATAAAAAAAAAAATTAGAGCTAAGGAAACTACCTCTTGAAGCCATAGGTGAAGTAATATGTCAGGTGGTCTGAACGTTGGTGGGAAGGTATATTTATTTTGAGCAAGTCAAAAAGCACAACTAGATCAAGTTGAGATTTTTAATGTATACAGGTAGGTAACTAGACTTGAGTACTACTTTACATTTCTCTTCTTTCATGTCAGTCCCCTGCACTACCTTAGTTTCCTGCTGTGAGGTCCTTCTGGCAGAGAGATCAAAAGGCGCCTCTCCTACCCCTCCTCCTTTAAAAATCAGCCCAGGCCTCACTTCTTCCAGAAAGCCTCGTGTCCCTGACCTCCCTCTTCGTGCTGTGCACCCGGCCACAAAGCCACTTTTCTCTTCGCACTGTAATCAGTGAAGACAGTACACAGGCTGTGCTGAAGGGCACGGGCTCTGGAATCTGAGAATCCCAGCTTTCCTTCCTGCAAGATATGTGACTGAACCAGTGACTTAACCTCTTCAGTTTCCTCACTTGTGAAATGTAGCTACTAATACTGCGAAGGTCTGCTTATCCAAAAACTATTGCCATTAATGCATGGCAGTAATGAGCGCCGCACCTCATGTGCCCTCAGCGCCCGGCTGTGAACAGTTAATAGCTAGCTGGGTGGCTGCTGCACCCGGAGACGTACAGGCCAGTGTGGGCGGGAGAGGAACTGCAAGCGAGGGCGCGAGCTGGGACTCCTTCCAGCTTTCTGCGAGGTCTCACCCGCTACTAGGCAGGGCGGGACCATCGGGTTGAGTGACGGCGAGAAGCCCGCCCCGGTCGTGACGTAGTCCTGGTGTTGTTGCTGCGGCCGCACGTGGTCGGCAGAGTCCGCCTCAGACTGCTGCCCTAGGCGTCCGCAGTGCCAGCCGCTTGTCTTCTTGCTCGTCCCGCTCGCTATGTCCACATCGACGAGCTGCCCGATACCCAGTGGCAGGGACCGGCTGCCCGACTGCTACAGCACCACGCCGGGGGGCACGCTGTATGCCACTACTCCGGGAGGTCAGCAGGCCAGGCGGGGGTCCATGGGCAGCGGGCAAGCGAGCGGGACGGGAGTGAGGAGGTGAAGGCACAGGCTACTCTGAAAGTTGTAGCAGAGGAAGTTGGGAATAGGGGGTGCACTTTGTAGCCGAAGCCTAGTGTCTTGGTGACAAATCCTTCACTGTGACCTAAGTTCAGGACTTGCAAAGTAGAGCTGAGCGGTACTGGGCCGTTGCGGTTAGGAGCTCCGGGAATCTGTTGGCCACTGGCTGTTTGGTCGGGCCAGCAGACGGCCATCAGGAGCTGCAGGGCTCCAAATGCTGGGGTTCTGCCACGTGGAAACGTAAGGGAGGGGTGAGAACAGGGCAGGGCCCTTTGAGGACACAATTCAGGTCTAGTTCCTCTAGGCTGGGCTCAGTCTGATAGGACTTGGGAGGGGTCAGGATAAGAACATTATGTCCCTGTGTTTCACGGGGCACACAGATCCTCTGTGCAGGGGTATCAGAGCCCAGGCGGCAGCATTGGGTGAAACGCCCTCACATCTGCTCTTTGGCTTCCTGATCCAACTGAAACTGGAGGACCAGGCCCCACTTTGTGAACTAAAGCAATGAAGTCCCAAACCGAGCAGAGCCATACAGGAGCAGCCTTAAGTACCTGAGCTCTTGAGTTTTGGCGTCTAGAGCCAACACGTCCCTGGTTGGACTAACTGGGTTGACTCATTTGCTTTATAGTGCTTAGCCACATCTTGTTTTTGCCCAGAAGTCTTTTAAGTGCATGCTAGTCAGCTGGAGATACTGTCTGGGTAGCAGAATAGACCTTTATTACATGGGAAAGACTGCCCAGATCCCTTAAAAACAAAAACAAAAACAAAAACCCTGTCTGAAGCCCTAGAGTGCTCTGTCCCCAGGTTCCTGCCTCTTACCTAGCCCCCTAACCCCCTTGACAGGCACCAGGATCATCTACGACCGAAAATTCCTTCTGGAGTGCAAGAACTCACCCATTGCCCGGACACCCCCCTGCTGCCTCCCTCAGATTCCCGGGGTCACAACTCCAACAGCCCCACCCTCCAAGCTGGAGGAGCTGAAGGAGCAGAAGGAGACAGAGGAAGAGATACCCGGTAAGGAAAAGCAGGACCTAAAATTAAGAAATGCCTTTAAGCCCAAATGCCCAGTTAAGTAGTTGGGGTTCAATTCTGAGGGATGTCAACACTGAGCCTGCAGACCCTCAGCCCAGCAACCAGTCCTTCTGCCTTTTCTCTCTCCAGATGACGCACAATTTGAAATGGACATCTAATCCAGTGCAGAGGACCCTTTTTGTGGAGCTAGAGGGAACCCTCATGCCGCTGCTGCCACCACCTCATTCTAGGGTATCAAAGACCAACTGGCCTCATCTAATCCGGAAGAGAGTAACCAGTTGGTTCTGGGCCTCCCTTAGTTCTGAGGCAGCTAGACCAGATAGGAGTGGGCAACTTGCCAAGCCCTTAGCTCCACTTTCTCTTTGGTCTGTAGGTACTCCTCCCAACACCCCCGCCACACTCGGGGGGTGAAGCTGGACCTGATGGAGTATGTCACCTTCTGACTGCTTAGTAAACATTCAAAGAAATGCATTGGCTCCAGTGTTCTCAATGCTTGTCTTCCCAACTCCCAGTGGGCCCACTTCCAGCAGCACTTAGAGAGGCTATGGGGGAAAACTATAGGAGCCATAGTCCAACTCCTGCCAAGGGCTATTCCAGCTTTTCCAGGAAGCAGCCCTTCCTGGAATTGGGCCTCCAATAGTCCCTCCCTGTCCATTCCAAGGTAGAAAAAAAGCACTGCCCCATGCCTTTTCTGCCTTCCACCTATACATACCAACCCTCTTTTTCAACACTGAAAACGTGTACCCTCCCCTTCTCACAGCATGACACAAACCTCTCTGGCCCCTTCTACCTGGCTGTGTTGTCCAAGGGCTAGAAGAGATTTTAGGGCCCAAAGTGAGCCAGCAGCTTGTTTGGTGAATCAGTCGTGATCCTACTGTACTGTCTGTCCACCCCCCAACCTGGGAAAACAGTAATGGTCCCTTATCTCAGCAATCTGGTCTTTTTTCCTTAAATTTATACAACTATGTTCTGATCTTTGAAGCACTTGCGTACCTCAGAAGTGATAGTTAAAACAGTGTTATCTAGCTTTTTTTTCTTTAAGAGAGAAATATCCCTGTGTTATTTGAACCTTTGTTCTCATGCTGAAATCCTAAAATAAGGCTATGAAATCAGCATGAGATGTGCTTTTCTGTCTTAATTTATGGCATAGTGGCAGGCAGTAATCTGGTCATACCTAGAAAATGATGACTCGAGTAAGAAGAGAAGCCAGTAAGGTGTGCACAGAGCAGGGCACTCAAGAACACCAGAGGGGGCTGGTTTGGCACAGGAAAGGTGCATCTCTCCTAAGCCAGGGCCCACCATTGAGATGTTTTTATTGAAATGCATGTTACGGATAACAAGCGACTCCCTGTGGATGACCCAGTTAAGACCTCTTTCCGCAGAGGTGCCCAATGGGACAGATAGTCTTCCAAGGGGTAAAGGGAGCCAAGGGGGCCTCCCTGGCCCAAGACATAGGAGATGGTATGAGGTGAGTCTGGAGAACCCACAGGATTATGGAGCTTGTTGGAACCCTGGTAAGGTCTGGTTTTCCTCAACTGTGACTGTAGATTTCTCTTCATTGGCCGCCTCCTCTGAAGATAGACTCTTCTTTTCTGCAATTAATCTTTTAACTCCCACCATCCACTGACTGACCTCAGTCACATGGTCAACCATGAGTGAGCGGTGGATGTCATCTGCTGCGTCCCACCGGCAGCTTGAAAGCTCTGGGGAGAGAGAGGGCCAGAGCAAGCATCCTGAAGGAACAAACAGCTCCAGCTCTTCCCCTCCTGGCCAGTCAAAATCTCGGCACCTGTTTCAGCTCAGGCAACCACAGCAGGTATGGGCGAAAACGGCTTACCCAGGAAGCCATCCATACCTTGCACCAGCAGAGCCATCCTCCTCTTTACAGGCATCGATAGCTTCCCTCCAGCCCACTGTTCCTGCAGCAGAGCCAGGCGTCGGCTGATGTCATCACATACCTGCTTCTGAGAGACAGAATTTCCCTCCAATTCACTGCTGCCAAACCAAGATGGGCAAGAGAAAGGCAGCACCACATAGGAAGCACGTACTGTCTTGCTATCTTAGAGTTCTGATTCTTTACTCAAAGGTTAGAGGTCCCTCTGAGAATCTGACAAAACCTATGAACCTTTGCCCAAGAAAAATGCATGTGTCTGGAAATTTCAAGAGTTTCTCATCCTCAGAAACTCACTGTCATCTTACAAATAAGGAAACTATACCAATGAGGTGGTGAAAAGTGACTTCGACTTTGAGTCTTCTCAGACCCTCTAGCCTCTAGAGAACTTAGGAAACATCATAGATAGAAGAAAGGGTTTCCTCTCTTCCTTCCTGAGCACAAAATCAGTAGGGTCTGTTCTGGCCCAGAGGTATGAAAAACAGGTTGTTAGTGTCACTAATAGGAATTCAATTCAGTTCTTGCTCCTACAAAGCCTTATCTATTCACTGGTCTTCGGAAGTCCTATGAACCCTCCTGACGTCTTATATTCATTTTTCTGCAAAGTCCTTAGCAGATTCTGAAAAGGTTCATAACTCAGAAAGGTAAGAGCCAGTGCCCAGAGAGCCTACCTTTGGGAGCCATACCTGCTTCTGGCAGTCAATGAGAGCCCTCTCATCACCCCACTGATGTGCAAGAGCTTACCTTAGTGTGGCCACGGCAGTCTCCCAACGCCTGTTCCAAAGGTCTCAGCACATCTTCCAGCAAACTCTCAGTCTCAGTAACTGAGGAATCAGTGGGCTCCACACTAGAGGCAGGACAACTCCCCACGGATGGGGGTCTGGAAGCCTTACTTGGAAGTGGTGGTCCTAGTGGAGAGGCCCCAGGAGAAGTCTCTGAGATGGGGCCTGAAAAGGTAAAGCAGGATCAAACTAACATAAGTAAGAAATTCACCTCCAATTTTGTTCCTGCTAAGGAGAACTACTCTGGGACAATTCATTCAAAAATCTGTATTTATGAAGTCCCTACTATATATGAGACTGTAAGGCACCAAAAATAGAGGACTAAGCCGGATAGATTAGGTTCTTGACCCCAGAGAGCTTAAATTCTAGAGGAAGAGAACAAAAAGGGAAAAAAAAAAAAAATTCAGAAAATTACCAAATTAATTTTACCAAAGCATGCTATAAAGAAATACAGTGGATGCACACTCTGTGCTCTGCGAAAAATGAATGAGAATACAAGGAACAGATGAAACAAAACCAACCCCTTGGACACTTGCAATAGAACTGAGTTTACCCACAGGGAATAGGATGGAGGGATGGGGATGGCTAGGGGGGCAAATGGTGATGGAGCCCATAGGACAGTGGTAAAAAACACTTGGTGAGTTGGTGGAGGACAGGGTGTGCTGACATATATCTGAGAAATGGTGAAACCACATAAAAAACTGATGAGAATAGGTCAAAAATGGAGGTAAGAACAGCAGCTGGAAGGTCTGGGTAGAAGGCTAGTACCATTCCAGCTTAGGCCCACAATTTCTCTGTGCTTAAAATCACTACCTTATAAACACTCTGACCCCATTGTCCCTCTTTCCTGGCAAACCTGCTTGCACATGTTGGGAGGACAAACAACCATGCCTATGATTTATACTTTCAATTAACGGCTACAGAGTTTTATAGGTATCCTACACTTTGCTTCCATTCTTCTCTTCTGAACAAGTATTTTCACATCTCACCTCTAAACTTTTCTGCTGTCTTCCCCCTTCTTTTCCTTTCCCGGCTGTATGTCTCTCCCTCTGGCCCCACCTCGGATTTCACTGAAAGAACAGCATCAAACTGTTCTCATCTTCTCACTACCAGTTCTACTAGCCCATGTATATCTGGGCTACTTCCCTTTCTCTAATAAAGGAAGCTCCTGCTCCTGAGGGCAATTTCTCCAGCCCTCACATCCCTACCTCTCTGCTTCTCTAGGCTTCCTTCCTGCGGGTATCCCTTTTTTCCTGCATATCAGTTCTCCTTCTCTACTGCATCATCCAATCAGCATTCAAACACTATCTTAAAAACAAAAGCCCTTCCTCGCCTCACTTTCCAGGTACTACCCATTTCTCATCTTGGCTTCACAGAAGAACTTCTTGAATGAGTCTATAGTCATCATCTGCTGTTTTTCACATTCTCTCAGCTGGGCTTCTGCTCTCAGCACTCCAGACTGCTCTTATTAAGGTCACCAGTGACCACTGTATTTCTCGACAAGTGGTTTCTTTCTCTAACTTGACTTCTCAGCAGCATCCATAACTGTCAGATCAAAATTTTACTCTCCCAGAATACATTTTACTTCTTTGACTACTTCTCAGTCTCCTTTGTTAATTCCTTTTCTACTCAGCCTCAAAATGCCAACAAACCTTAGGGCTCTGTCTTGCATCCTCTTTAAACCTCTACCCACACACACTCCTTAGGTAACCTTATTCAAGTGTATGGCATCAAATACCATCCACATGACAGTGATTTGTTTCTGTAATTCTGGCCTAGACCTCTTCCCAAAACAATAGCCCAAATTTAACATCACCAAGATAGGAAGCCTGCTTTCCCCCAAAAAAATAACTGTCCACCACCAGCCAGTTCCAATTCCAACCGTCTCTAACCCTCACTTTCCTGTCCATATCTTGCATTTAATATAAAAGCCTCTTAATGTGTCATTCATTCCACTTCTTCGGTAAAACCTAGTTTAATATACACACACACACACACACATATATCCATCCTTTCTCAACCTGGGGAAGATTTTGTCCCCAGGGCAAATGTCTAGAGACACTTTTGACTGTCACAATAGGAGAGGTGCTATGGGAATCGGGTGGGTAGAGGCTGAAGATGCTAATATCCTACAATGTGCAGGATAATCCATCACAACAAGGAGTCACCTGGCCAAAATGTCAATAATACCAAGGTTAAGAAACTCGGCTTTACAGCATTCCTCTGCTGTGGTTACAGTTGTGGAAAAGAGCTTGATGAAAGACCTGAATTTGAGTCCCTTTCTGAGGCCACAGCCCCACCTACTGGCCTGGGGAAAGGCAGCCCTCTTCTAAACTTTTCAATGCTTCCAACTTTACACAGATAAAAATACAAACTCCTTATCCTGATCTACAAAACCCTCTGCTAGCTAGCCCCTGCCTACTTCTCAGATCATCTCTCTAATGAAAAGACTAGCCCACTGTGCTTTAACCACTAGGTAGGTATTTCTTCCATCTCGGAACTTGCCAAACTTGGTCTCATCGAAAAACCTCTGGACCAGCTGCTTCCAATGCCTGTAATACACTTGTGCCTAATCTTTGTGACTAAGCTTTTAGTCATTCAGATTTCAGTTTAAATATCAGCCCTTCGACACCTAACTTATTTAACCACTTTCTCACACAAAGTCATGTTTTATTTCTCTACAGAGCCCTTTCCACTACATTTGTCTATATCCAAAGCTAAGTGTAGACTTCATGAAAGCAGAAACCTATTATCTTGTTCATTCAAACAGTGCTTGGCTCTTAGGTGTTAAGTAGATAAATGATTAATGAGTAACATGTTAAGTCTAGAATAGTTGTTACATAGGCAAGTAAAGATGCAGAATAGACAAGAATATATCACCATGAAATTCTGGGAAGAAATTCGAGTTGGAAATAAAATTTGAAAATAACGTGAGAAAAGATTATTAAGAACCATAGGTCTCAGAAAAGTGCCTGCCCTTTCTGGGGTTCCAGCATCTCTCAGGGAGTCCTCAGTGGAGAAAAGGGACCCTCGGGACAGGGGACCCACGCACCTCTGGGGAATCCGTCCTGGGGGGCGGCGACCCTTTTGGTGAGTGGCGTGCGCTTGGGTCCGCCAGACTGGGTCTGCAGTCCGTAGGAAAACTGCGGCGGGTCGTTCCAGCCGCGTTCCTTGTTGCCTGAGGATGTGACGGGACGTGTGAACAGGGCCTGGGAAGACACAAGGCCCGCACCCGGCGCGGTAACCGAGCCCAGCCTGGGCAGTCGGGAGACCCCAGCGCCCCTCAGCCCGCCTACCGCGCTCACCCGGCTTCACGTACAGCTCCGCCATTTCCACTTCCGCACCGCCAGCGAAGCAGCACGTCACTTCCGGGGAGGTGCCCCCAGAGCCACTGTGGGCGGGCCCGGGTCAAGCTATGTTGCGGAGACCCTTCCAGAAGGGACTGAGTCGCAAATGCCAGGAACTGCCGTGGAGCTCTGTGCCAAGTCTCTAAGGGACCCGAAATCTCCAGCTAGTAATACACCGGGGTCCTTTTCCAGGAGACGACGCTCCAGGAGCCCCTTCCCCCTTGAGGTCTTTCCTCCCTTGGAAAGGAGTTTCCATCTGCTCTCAGGAGCAGGTTTACACCACCAGAAGCTCCAGCCCCACATACGCCCCTCTGTGATCTAGCCAGGTGGACACCTCCGTCTACTACTCTGCATACTTACGCTCTCTAAGCCGGATAACTAGTACTCAGATTTTTTCAGTGTTAATCAAGTCTTCAGGAAGACTAAAAATGGTTCAAGACAGGTTAAGGTTTTCACCTGAGTTCCCACCGAGATATCCTGGTTGTACTTGTCTGATTCTTTCTTGTTTCTCCTGACAGTCTCAGGTGGTCTAAGCTTAGCGCCTGACAGAGAAGACCTCAAAAAATACATTTGTTGGCACGCCCTGGTGGCCAGGTGGTTTAATTCATGGGCGTAGTCCACATACATCCCAAGGATCTCAGTTCAAGACCATGGGATCCAGGAAACAAGGGCAAACAGTAAATAAAATGCTTCTTCCTCTTCTCTCTTCCTGCCTTCCTGCTCCCTGCTTGTGCCTTTACCGTTCAAGTATGTATTCGTTGACGTTAAATTTCCCTCACATCGAGGTCCCCTCATGAATACAGGCAGCCACCAGCACCAAGCACAGACACAGCCACCTCACACAGGCTAACCCCCAAACCTGTCCGAAGCCCAATATACTCACACCCAGTGAGGTCACTGAGGGGTTTTTATTTGTGCTGATTTTGCTATGAAGTGTTGCTGAGGTAGAGCCTACTGTCCAGGGCTGGACAGGGGCAAGGAACACAGGGGCCCAGGGACAGGCCAGCCAGGAGCCTAGTTGTGATGCAGGGCCTCTCAAATCATCCATAGAAACAATGAATAAATTGGGAAATAAATAGTGGGTGGGCAAGGGTCAGAGGGACAGGCAGAGAAGGCTCCACGGGGTGAGAGGATACAGGTCCCTGGGGAATAAAGGGGTAGAGAATTGGGTATGAACCCAGCGCTTCCATTCCCCATCTTCCCAGATCAATTTAGGGCATATGCAGCAAAGAGGGTTTCAGCCGGAAGGTTTCAAGAAAAGAGAAAACGCCCCGCTTTCGAGGGGCTGCTCCTGCACCCCCAACCCCTCCTTTGAGCAGGGGGAGGGGCAGGGGACCTCCTGGGGAGTCCACAGAGCTGGTCCGCTTCAGCCGCAGGCGGGCACGGGCCTGAGCACCCCAGCCCTTGCCTCGAGCGGCAGAAGCCACAAGACACTTCTGGTACTGAACCTAGGAGAAGAGGAAAGTGAGGATTCAGCTTCTTTTCACCCCTGAACTCCCTCAAAGCTTCTGCAGGAAGGATTCAGTCTGATATGAGACTTTTTATCACCACACTTGGAGCCCCTACAGTTTTCTCAAGGACTCAGTAACAAAAACATGAAACTTGACATTTACAAAGCTTTGAAGGGGAGGCTGTACACGGTGCTTTGTGTAATCTACCTTAACCCAGGTGTTACTATCCCCGTTTTGCTGCCAATGAGGAAACTGAGATTCAGAGAGAACATATGACTAGCCCAAGGTCACCAAGCCAGAAAATGATAGAACTGGGATTCAAATCCAGTTCTCTATGACTGCAGAGTACTCCTAACCATACTTACCACTATCCTAACTCTGCCATCTCGCATTGGGGTGGACTGGCCCCTGGCAAGGTGGATTCCCAAGTCAAGGGAGGGAGGTCTGCAACCCAAGCTCCTCCCCCAATGCAACTGCTCCAATCATCTCATTTGAACTCAACCTACATGGCCTTCCTAGTAACTCTCCTGTCTTCCAAATACAGAATCTTCCACACCATAGCTTAAATCACCTTCCTAATCAATAAACCTGACTCTACTGTCCTCTTCAAACCCGTTTAATGGCTCAAAGTAGCTTGGAAAAAATAAATTCATCACCCCGACCTTCCATGACCCGGTTTCTGCTCTCCTTCCCACCCCCACCTCTCCCTACATCCCCCTGCTGCACTCCAGATACAGTAGATTCTTCCAGATATTCTAATCCACTAACATCTCTCTCACCTTCACAGTTGAGGCTCCTTTCCTGTAGCTGGCCCCTCTGTCCCACTCCCCTTCACCTGGCTAACTTCCTCCTTAGACCTTCGACTCTGTCTAGTTTTCCATCACCTCTTTCAGTGAGCTTTTCTAAACCCCTTAGAGGGCTGTCTCCTCCGTCACTGTGGGGAATACAACTTCTTTCTGGTCTGTCTCTGCTCTGACCTAACTGTTCTGTGAGGGCAAGGGCTGTGTTTTTCTCTACCATTGAACCCCCAGGGTCAAGTACAGTACCTGGTACTCGGCAGGTACTCATATTTGTTGAGCGAGTGAGTGAAATGAACTAACAAAGTACAAGTGTCCCACACTCAAATGCCCACAGATGCCAGCAGATAACCTACGAGACACACAGGAAAAACAATACATCCTACAAGACATAGCTCCTACAATTACAGCTGAGTGCTGAGATGTATATATGTGGACCCACTATCAGAGCTTCAAGATGTTTTAAGAAAAACAGGAATTGCAATTACTATGTAAAAAGTCTTAGCTTTTAAATTTTGGCAACTTGGGGCACACCCTCGTGGCTCAGGCAGACCATGTAAGCCCTAAGATCAAGGTTCAAGACCAGGGGCGGGGCTAAAAATCCAAAATAAATTAATAAAAGAAAGATGCTTCTCTCTCCTCTCCTTCCCAAATTTCCTTTTATAAATAAATAACTACTAGCAACTTTTAAAAACTTATTAAAAACAACACAAGAGCCAAAAAAGACAACAACAAAAATCAGTGAACCAGTTAGACCTGGGAAGGCTGCTTTGTGATCTCTGGAGGAGTCAATCCTGTGCCCCAGTCACCAGTCCAGAGAGGCTACAAGGCAACCGACCACCCATGCCCACCCCTAACTCACCATGCAAGCAGCCTGCACAGCTTCGGAGAGTCTCCCTGCATGGGGCTGGCACCAGAAGGCTGCGCATTGGAAGCTCTGACGTCCCAGGTCAGCAATGAGACCAAAGGTGTGTGGGTCTCGACCAACACCAATAAAGGTCACAAGACGCACAGGGCACTGCCACAGCGGCTCCTCCTCTGCACCAGCTTCCACCTGCCCACACCAGTCCTAGTCACTGGAGGGCCAGGCACCGGCCGAAACTATTAAGCTCTTCTAACAACAAGCAACGACCCCTTAGCATCCCTGCCCACCCTCCACAGCCCCCAACTTCTTTTTCTTCTGGTACCTGAATGGGATGTGCAGTCATGAGAGAGTCAGACACACTGAGCATGGTGGGGACCCACGCATCCCGGTCCCCCCGGATGGTGAGGGTACCAATGGCCTCGTTCAGCACGTCCATGCCTGGGGGGACATGTCCACTGTGGTGTCTCCCAGACATAAAGAAAAGAGCTGCAGGGTGTGTCTCAGCCTTTCTCACTGACTTGGGGTTCAGACTTGGGGGGAATGAAATACCTGGCGCTGGGCCTAGAATACTGAGTCGGCAAGGGTGGTACAGGCCATGCAAGCCAGGGGAGCACTCCAAGAAATACTGGTAGACCCTACCTCACCCTGTCCCTTGCCTTATGCAGCGCTCCTCGCAGCCCCCCTCCCACCTCCCCCAACCAGTCCGCTCATTTCTCACCCATGGCTTTGGTGACTGGCAGGGTCCCCATGTATAGTGCCTCGTACTTCTGAGCAGCCTGGCTCACGGCATCCAGCAGCTCCACTGAAACATACACATTGATGGGCCTAGGCATTCTCTCAATGACCCGTGTCCACCTCTCTGAGAGTGATGGAGCAAGGTCACGGACGCTGCTCCACTGCAGGAACTGGAATCTCTGGGATCAGGGTCCCTCAGAAGTCCCATATGCTCAGGGAAGTACTAAATACCCAGGATATACCTCCTCCCTGCAACTTTTACCAAACTAGTCTGCTGTCACAGTGCAGCACCTCCCCCACAATACCTTGCCGTGGCAGATCTTCTGGGGAGACGGGGTCTAGGGAGCAGCAAGGGGAGTCACCACTGACCCCTACTCGCTCTGACAGGATCTGAAAAACAATGCAGTAAGCACGAGGCACAGGAAGTGGGGCACTGAAATAAGGGCGCTCTTACCACCCTGCCCCTAGAGAACATCAGACCCGCCTCCATACCCACATTCCCTGCCCCACTCTTGGCCCTTACCTGGGCACAGAGCCCATGTAGAGCACTGGCAATGGCCTTGGCAGGGACATCACAGCGAAACACATGGCACTTGAGCATACAGCTGTCTTTGTCGCCCGCCACAAAAGCGAAGTCCCTGGCAGGGTCAAAGATGGGGCTAGGCAGGGGCAGAGATTGCAGTGGGGAAGAGACTGGGCAGGGGCAGGGGCCTGTAGTGCCTACAGGAGGCAGCAAAGTCAGGTGAAGGATATGACAGGCATGGCACAGGGAGGTCAAGGCTAGGGCTCAAGGCACCTGGCTGTAACTTACCTGTCACTGTTCCAGAAGCATGTGGGAGCATAGGAGAGAATCAGCCCAGCCTCTCAGACTCTCCCCACTCTGTCCCTGCTGAGCTGAGCCCACCCTCCCCAACCAGGGCTGGAACAGACAGGGGAGGCAGAGCGTGGGTCCATGTCAGAGGATCTGTATCCAGGGGGCTCGAGTACAGGGGATGAGCATCAGTGGGGAATCACAGCCTGCAGGGAGAAGGCAGGGAGGAGCAACTCTCACTTTGGGGGATGTAGGAATCCTCACCGGCCCTTGGAGCTGCCCACACCCCATACACGGATGTGCACCAGAGGCTGGCAGTGGATCAGACTGTGGTCCAGAGGATTCACCAGGCTCATGGCATCCTTCCTCAGAATCATCAGCATGTTCTGGCCCTGCCACAGACAGAATTCATCCAGGAACTCAGAGGAAGGTAACTGCCCTGGGAAGAGGCAATTCAGGGAAACTACTGCTGAGGCCTGGGCTGAACCCCTTGAAAAGCCAGCCAGCTCACCTCACCCCAAGCACCATCTGGGGGCTGGCTCCGACTGCGGGTCTGGGCCAGCTGCTGGATGCAGTTATTGACTGCGATACTGCTCTTCCCTGGTACCAGGTCCTCTTCGGGTACCTCTACCCAGCCCAGAGAGCGAACTGCAAAGCACTGACAGGATTAAGGGAGAACAGAGAGCCCTAAGTGAACCGAGGTGGAGTAGGGCAGGAGGTACCGCAGGTTCCACATATATAAACCCTCTGGTATCTCCTTCACTTCACCCTGGATCACCTCTGCTCAGTGCAATCCCACCCCTGACCTCCTGACCTTTCCCTTGCCTTCCTCCCCAGTGCCGTAGGCTGGCCCTCAGGCCCAAGTCACTACCTTAGCCCCTGGCTCCATACTTTGAATGCAGGATTCTTCACCATGCCAGGACAGAGAGTTACTGAAACAGAACAGAGCTGTCTTGGAACAAGGGACAAAACTCAAAGTACTGAGAATCAAGAACATGGGACAGAGCCAAGAACACAGAACAGAGCCCTGAACATCGGACAGAATCCAGAACCTGGGCTGGAAATCAGACTGTGGGTCCAGCTGCATCTCTGGGTGCCAGTCTTTCATTTTACTAGGCCTATCCCTGTTACCTCCGGTCCAGTGAGCTCTCCAGGCTGGAGAAGGATCTCCCCTTGGGAGGCCGAAGTGCCCAAATTCCCTCGGTCCTCTGTAAAGAGGGATCTAAGTCAATGTAGCACCAGACTTTAACCTACATAGGGGCTCAGACCCCCTCCTCACACTCCACCTACCGTGCCTGGGTCCTCTGCATCTCCTGGCTCCCAGGTTGGGCGCTGCCATTGGGTGCTACCACTGGGTACATGCCAATAGTAAGTACCTGCAGCATCACGGATCTTCCTCCAGCCAGGGGGCAGGCCTGGCTCTCCCTCCAGATTCTGATCCCCCCACAAATCATCTACAGGAGCATGGGATGGGGGAAGATTGGAGAAGAGTGGCACATTCATGGGTTCAGAATAACATTATCATAATTCTCCCTCCATCCCAAAGGGGACATCCCTTAGTCTGGAAATACAATTCAAGAGCTCAGGCTTCAAATTTTGGATACTGCAGTGCAAAGGTCAGGGTTCAAATATAACCCGGTCCTCATCTCAGACGTACCCGCCCCTCCCGGTCTTTCAAGCGTCGGGAAGCCTTTCGCACTCCCTCGTCCCCTCCTGAGCTCCCCCATCCTCCCAGAGGGTCCCTCCGTGCACACCATCGCAATTGACCAGAATTATGGCCAACATGTAATCCTTGCCCAGCATTGCCCCGGCCGCGTCCCGGGCGGCTCCGCCGGCCTGCACTCTCAGCCCAGTTCGACCTCAGGAGCTGCTGCGCCTACAAGCCCAGCCTCTCCGCGCCGGAGTCGGCAGGACCAGCGAGCGCCGCACAAATAAGGGGCGGGGCAGGGGCCGGGCCTGGGGCGGGAAAGGACGGGCCCGAGCAGCACCGCCCACCGATGGGTGGTGCGTGTAAAAAAGGCGTCTAGATCCCCGAGTGGGTGCGCGTTTCCGTGCGTGGGCCCGAGAGAAGCTCCCCGACGCCAGCTGGTCTGCAGACATCACCACGCAACTGTGAGCTCATCAGTGACGGAAACCGACCACACGAACGAGCGCCATCCGCACATGCGTACAAGTGATAAAACGGCGCCGTGGGAGTACGCCTCTGCGCACGCGCAACCTGGAACTCAGTGGGAGGGGTCCCGTGGGAGTAGCTGTTGCAAAGGCGACTTCAGCGCTCAGCCACCAGGAAAGCGCCTCCACCGATCCACCTATGCCCCGGAAGTACCTCAGCCCTCAGTAAAGATGGCCGTAGCCCTTGGCACAAGGGAGGCGGGGACGCGCCTGCGCAACAAGTTCGGCGGGGAAAATGGCGGATGACAAGGTTAGTGTTCTTGGGGTTGATGTACACAGTCCAACGTGGTCTTCGTCCTTTTTTTGGTTTTGGGTAAAGGTGACAGTCGAGCAGCTCATGATTCACGGTGTCCCTCATATCCCGGGGGGCAGACTTTTGCTCCTATCTACTCGATTCACGGTGTCCCTCATATCCCGGGGGGCAGACTTTTGCTCCTATCTACTCCCTCCACTGTGGGGAGCGGAGTGGTGGAATACTACCTGAGGCAGGCGGGGCCGGGAGTCCCCCAGTTGTTGTCTCCCGGGACCATCACGATCTCTGGTTACTCTCGCACACCCAAACACATTCACCCTGACACGCGCGCGGCCCGCTTTACTTCATTCTCTAGCCCCCGAAATTTCTCTCCCGGAGGGCAAATACACTTACCCTCATTCAAACACCCCCTTGCTCACACGTTGAATTTCAAATTCAGGGGCCATCAGAATCAGTTGATTTACCCGCACTGCTGCAGGCACCCCACCCACCCCGTCTGCACACCCCCAGCGCAGCCAGTTACATTTTCACTTTGAGATGGCCTTGCGGGTAAGGGCAGAGAGACCTGAGCAGAAATCAGGTTTATTCCATCACGTCATTACATTGGTCTGGAAGTTCAGCGTCACTCACACATTTACAGATAGCTTGCTGGTCCCTGTGTGCGGTTTGGGATGCAGTAGTCTAGACAGACTGGTCACCACTTTTAGGTAGCTTGTATTGGAGTTATTAGTGCTTTCCCAGTAGACCTAATAAAAAGGTTCCTTAACTGTTCCTCCAACCTCCCCTTCATACTGTTTGCTGCATAAAATTCCCATAAGATTTGTTGTAAGCTACTGATGCAAATCCCATCTGTCATACTAACCCTGACCTGGTGTCTGTTCTGTACTTTTCAATGCTTTTAATGCTGTCATCCCAGAAGGTTTTATAGGAAGAGGCTTTTCAGGCTCACCTCAACCCTATCCCCTTACCCCCAGCCACCAATAGATTTGAGCAAGTGATATGACTGGGTCATTCTACTGGAATCAGCCTCTTCCTTGTCCTAGGATTCTCTGCCCAAGCTTAAGGACCTGGCATTTCTCAAGAACCAGCTGGAGCACCTGCAGAGGCGCGTGGAAGACGAAGTCAGCGGCGGTGTGGGCCAGGTAAGCCTTCCCTTACCCCTGCTCCCTGCACCCCTAGTCTTCATTGCCCAATATACTAGGGGTTTTGTTGTTTTTAAAAAGAAAGCAGGCAGACAGTAAGCAAAAGGAGGAAGAAACTGGTACCTGGCTGTATGTGAACTGCGTCCCAGACACAGGCTTAACCCCTGAGCCACTTGGGCGTGCCCTAATATGCTTTAGAATGGGTGGTAGAGATTTATTCAACAAATAGTTATTGAGGACCTGTTCTCTTTGATACCAATTAAAGTTTCCCTGAGAAAATGGTACTTGAACAAGGATCTTAGAGGTTAACTAGGTGAAGAGGGGAAGAGAATATTCCAGGCAGATGTAACAATATATTCAAAACCCTTGTGATGAGAGATAGCATGATTAACATGCAGGTTGAAATGAGTTCAGTTTGACTGCAGGAATGGGGGAGCATGCTAGATGAGGCTGGAGAAGCAGGTAGGGCACAGATTCCTCAGGGACAGTGACAGCAGAGTTCTGTGGTTGGAGTCTTTTAACCGCAGAATTCTGACATTGTGTGATCAGGAACCCTAGGTTCTATTTCTACCTCCAGAACTTTGAGAAAATCTTTGGATAGACTACCACAGCTTTCCAGCATGAGGAGGAACAGGTAGTCGGATACTCTGAGCTCAGCCTCAGTAGTTTTGGTGAAAAAAGGGGAGAGCCTGGCTGAGTTTTCTCCTGCATTTTCTTCCACAGGATGGCTCGCTCCTGTCTTCCCCATTTCTTAAGGGCTTCCTGGCCGGCTATCTGGTAGCCAAACTGAGGGCATCAGCAGTATTGGGCTTTGCCGTGGGCACCTGCACAGGCATCTACGCAGCTCAGGCATATGCTGTGCCCAATGTGGAGAAGACATTGAGGGACTATCTTCGGTCACTGCGCAAAGGGCCTGACTAGCGCTGGATCCCATGGGGGTGGCAGGATGAGTAGCTGGGATCTGCAGGTGGAAGCCTTTCAACCACAAACACCATATTTGGCTTCCCCAACTGTTACCCATTTGCTCTCTCTAACCTTCCTGCCACCTTCATCCTTGTTTCCCTTCCTGCAGAGGGTGGGTAGTGGCTCAGCAGCCAGTACCCTGAACTCCCTAACCCCATGGGTCTGGCCCCAAGACTGTGGCTTCTAGGGTCACCAACCCCTCTCCAGCCCTGACTGCAATTTGCAGCCGACTCTGATGCTCAGTATTCTCTCTGGCGATGTACCACAACTCCTCCCTCCAGGGAGCCAGCTCTATAACTTGAATTTTCCCAAATGTGTCCCACTCCCCACTGCCTTCTTGCTAGCTACGGAGGCTACCCAGGGTCTGGTGTGGGCATGAGTGTAGAGGACGGGGGTGTGCCAGGCCTGCGCCAGCCCAGGCAGGCTCGCTGGACCCTGATGCTACTTCTGTCCACTGCCACGTATGGTGCCCATGCCCCATTACTGGCACTGTGCCACGTGGACGGCCGAGTGCCCTTCCGGCCCTCCTCAGCTGTGCTGTTGACAGAGCTGACCAAGCTGCTGTTGTGCGCCTTCTCCCTCCTGGTGGGCTGGCAGGCATGGCCCCGGGGAGCGCCACCCTGGCGCCAGGCTGCCCCCTTCGCACTGTCAGCGCTGCTCTACGGCGCTAACAACAACCTGGTCATCTATCTTCAACGATACATGGACCCCAGCACCTACCAGGTGCTGAGCAATCTCAAGATTGGAAGCACAGCCCTGCTCTACTGCCTCTGCCTCCGGCATCGCCTCTCTGTGCGCCAAGGCTTAGCACTGCTGCTGCTGATGGCCGCAGGGGCCTGCTATGCAGCTGGTGGCCTCCAGGACCCTGGGAACTCTCTTCCTGACCCCCCTCCAGCAGCTGCTGCCAGCCCTGTGCCCCTGCATATCACTCCACTGGGACTGCTCCTCCTCGTCTTGTACTGTCTCATCTCAGGCCTGTCGTCCGTGTACACAGAGCTGCTCATGAAACGACAGAGACTGCCCTTGGCACTTCAGAACCTCTTCCTCTATACTTTCGGTGTGCTCCTGAACCTAGGTCTGCATGCAGGCGGTGGCCCCGGCCCAGGCCTCCTGGAAGGTTTCTCGGGATGGGCCGCACTCGTGGTGCTGAGCCAGGCACTAAATGGACTGCTCATGTCAGCTGTCATGAAGCACGGCAGCAGCATCACACGCCTTTTTGTTGTGTCCTGCTCACTGGTGGTCAATGCTGTGCTCTCAGCCATCTTGCTGCGGCTGCAGCTCACAGCTGCCTTCTTCCTGGCCACACTGCTCATTGGCCTGGCTGTGCGCCTATACTATGGCAGCCGCTAGCCCCAGCCACCTCCACCCTGATTGCTGACCCTGGAGATCGGGTGCCACCATCAAAGCCACATCCCAGCCCCACCCCCCCTGCGGCCCCCATCTCACCCCTCTTAGCAACCCTCTAACAAGTGCCTTGTGAGAAAAGCTGGGGAAGTGAGAGCCACCAGGTTAATCTCGGGGGGTAGGTGGAAGAAGGGTTACCCCTGGAAGAATTGAAAGTAGGTTTAGCCCAGGAAACTCAACCATCCCCCCTTTGCCCAAGTTGTTCCAGACTAAGAAATTGGGGGAACATTAACACCTAGGCCTGAGAAATGACCCCATTCCTGATAGACGAGTCTCCCTATCTTGTTCTGCATGGATACATTTGCATAAAATGAGGTGTGGGCAACAGTTGACTTTCCTTGTCTACTTGTGGTGGTCACCCCAACAGACCCACTGTCCCCAGGCCTGGTTCTGACTGCCTCAGTCTCATTGTGGTGCATGATTCTCCTATAAGGGATACTCACCCCCACTGTCATACAGGAAAACCCATTTGCCACAGAGCATATACCCATTACCCAGGCCTCTGTCAGGCTCCCTTGACTCCAGCAGCACCTGTAGACAGTTGTCCTTTCCTCCCTCCACAGGGCTGCTCTCCACACCCAGCCTTTGTTCTGGAAACCCCAGAGAGGGCTGGGGCTTGATTCACCTCAGGGAACGTTGTCCCTGGGCTCTGGCTTAAGCCTGTATTCCTGACCCCTCTGCTCACCCCAAGGGCCCTCGAAGCCTACTGACCCTCCGCGGCTCCTAGGAAATAGCATCCTTCCCACTGTGGGTCCTGCCCCTGCCTAGCAGTGTCCCAGCTCCCAACGGCCCAGGGAGTGCTACACAGCGGCCTAGGACCAGGCACAGGGAAGCATGGATAGCTTGATCAGTGTCTCACTGCGGAAGCAATAAAGTCTTAATAAAGTGTTGCGAGTGTAGGGGTCCCTACAATCAACCATGGTTGCTCTGTGTCTTCTGTTACATAATGCAGATGCCCGGTGTATCCTAATCCTGGAGGAACTGATGAACTAGGGAGAAAGCACTCTCGCAGCTATTGCCGTTAGCATTCCCGTGGAGGGTCCCCTGGAGCCAAGACTGTTCTGGCCTGGGCTTTTGAGATTTCTCTGAAGCAGAAATGTGGGGTCTGGAGAGTTCTGAGAGAACAGACAGTAGTAGGCCTGGTAGGACCAACTAGACTCGAGGCAAGAGAACCAAGGACTCTGTGATTTTCATTCTCTCTCCTGGTTCCTTCATTGACATTCCTGCCTGCCATCTGCACCCTTGCCAGAAGGGTATCAGGCTCTGCTCCCCCAGTAGAATACTTGGTAAGTATGTTTGCTTTTTTAAGTTCCAATCCCCTTTGCCACCCCCATGGCTCAGGTGGCCAAGGCACAGGACAGGAAAACCCAGGGCCCGAGTTCTAGACCTAGGGAACCAGAGGAAGTGGGAAAAAGTCCCAGACTTGCTGAAGCAGAATCTTAGAGAGTGAGTTTGGGGATCTTCCCCTACTTTTTTTTTTTTTTTTTTTTCTTCAATAAACTGCCTTGGCGATTGTGATACACCTTGTAACCTGTGTGCCACTGCTCTCTGCACTTAGAACTAACCAACCCAACCGTCCTTGTCACTTACTGCTGACTGTCCTTGGGTGGTTACCTTGTCTCTGAAAGGAGGTTTAGATGTTAACTACTATAATCATGTGTTGGTTATATTCTCTTATCAATGGGGATATAGTCTAGGAAACGTTTGTTGGTTGAGTCCATTGTCACGAATGTCAGGAATCTAGGAGATGGCTGCTTGTACAGAGCTATGACGCTGCAGTGGCTACAACGTCAATGAGAATTTGGAGCCGCCGTGTAAGTGGTCCATTGTTGACGGAAACGTCATTACGCTGCACATAACTGCCATATACACAGTGAGTGGAATCGTTGTACCTGGTGACCCAGGCAGCTGAGGCCGCTGAGGTGCAGAGCAAGTGAAGCCCAAGGACCCGGCTTGGAAACCCAGGATGGGGTGGGAGTGAAAAATGACACTGGGTACTTAGCAGGAACGGACAAAAAGAGACCTGGTTAGTGGGTTACTCCATGTGAGCGTTAGCTCGTTTATTGTGACCAGCTTCCTCTCCTTTCGGAGGCCCCTCAGTATGAGAGGGGAAACTGCTCCCAAAGGATTCCTGACCTCCAGATTTCTCCCCAGGGTCAGGACCCACCGTGACTGCCCCCAGGCTGGTCTGCATCTGCCAAAGCTGCTGGTTCTGGGCTAGGAGCTCCTGGTTCCTTGTCGCCAAGTGGATGCTGTCCTACAGGATGCTGGCCAGCAGGCTTCGGTAATGACGCTCTCTGGTCATAGCCTGCTCTTCCCACAGCCCCCGCCATGCTCGGAACACCTGTGCCCACATTCAAACATGCCTGTCAGTCAGCCAACCTCAGAACCAACTCAAGGCCTGCCCTCTGTCGCCACTGACCTGCAGCACGTGGCATATCCGAGCTCGGGCAGCCTGCACATGCAGGTCATAGAGGGCTTCCAGGTCCTGCTCAGCCGTGTCCCGCTCCACCTGAAGGGCCTCTAGCTGGAGTCTCAGCACTCTCTGCTCCTGGGGCCTTCTCTGCCCCTCTTTGGCTGCCTTTGGTGATAATACACACTCTTTGAGAAGCGCCACCTGTGTGTTAAGACTCTGTTCTAAATATGTCACATGTATTATCTCATTTTACTGAATGACACCCATATGGGTAGTGGCCATTTTACAGGTGTGACAAGAGGATTAGCTTGTGGATCAGAGAGTGACCTAACTTGCTGCAATTCACATAGCTAGTGAGGGACAGAACTGAGATGACATGTGCCTTTCAATGGTTCACCATCATCCTTGGGGTAAAGTCCAAATTCAGAGGTGTGGCCCACAACAGCCGCTGGCCTTGCCTCTGACCTCATGCCTACCAGACTCCAGCCAGCTGGACAATTTCAGGACTGAACCAGTATCACTGTTGCCACACCCTCTGGATTTTTGCTTAGTGGTCCTCCCAGCGTGTGTTCTCCCACTCATGCATAAAATTTTTTTTCTTAATTTATTCAAACAAGTTATTTTTATTGAGTGCCTCTATGTGATGCCCTTATGGAGCTCAGAGTCTAGTGAATTCCTCTGATGGATTTGTTTGTCCTTTAAGTCTCATCTTTAATGCTGTCTTCTCTAAGCCACTCTAACCAGGGTTAGGTCTTTGTTCCCACAAGCCCTTAGCTCCCTTCTGTTGCTGCATTTAGCAGTGAGAATTGTCCCCTGCCAGGCACAGAGGGCCATGAGAGAAGGTACAGCCCATGTGATGGGCCTGGATCCCAGCCCCCCCACCCAGTGCCTGGCCCAATTAGAAGGAGACTCGAGTATATATCTGACCCTCCATACCTCCTCTCCAGTCCCCAGGCCTTTGACCTGGTCATCTGCTACCTCCGCCTCCTGTTCCAAGTTCTTCAATTCCTCTTGAATCCAAATTTGATGCTGTTCTCGTAGTTTCTGCCTCCGGGTCTGGTCCAGGAAGAACTGCAGGGCCACATCTGGGACCTGCTGGCCCTAGATGGCATGGGTATAGGCTCAGCTAGAAGTCACGTGACAGCTTTGGGACACAGGACCCAACTTTCTGACAAACCCGTCTCAGGGCTGCTTCCAGAACTACACTGAGAACCAAACTGTCCTGGAGGAGCCTGTAGCCTGGACAGGAACTCAGAGACCATTTGGGGAGGAAGGGAGAGAAGTAGTGGCTCTGCCAGTAGGTGCCCTAAGAATCCTGCACCCCTAATCCAACTCAGTAGGAAAATAGCCCACGCCCCCACCTTAGGGGTCCAGTAGCCCTTTGGGTCCTTTATTTGCCAGAAACTCCACAGATCTCCTTGATGTTGGGTCAGGGTAAGCAGATGACCTATTAGCCTTCACTACCCCGACCATCCAGGTGTTTGAGGGTACAAAGATTTTACACCTGTGCCTCAGAGTCCCGGAGAGGATGCTTTTGGTGGAGTCCAGGTCCTGGAAAAGCAGTTCTTCCTGCCACCAGAGGGAAATGCAGTCAAGCACACCAAAGGTGGAGAGGAGCCCTTTTCATCCCAAGTTCCAGACCCACCTTGGGGCTCCCCCTGAAGGCCTGGGCTGTGACTTGCTGCTGAATCTGTCACCTGTTGAGATATTAGGAGTGAGAAGTCCAAAGCCTTCATCCCAGGACAGGTGGGTTAAGTTCAGAGCTTTGAAGTGAGAGGGACCAGAGTCCCAGGCCCTCCTTTTCTCAGCTGTTTGACCTCAGACAGTGACTAGTCTTTCGGTCTCCATTTCCTCATCCATAAAGTGGAGTTGATAAAAATGTGTATGGTAGCATGCCCTGGTGAAGTAGTGGTTAAGTCAATCACCACTAAAAGAGCACAGGCCACAACCCTGGGTTCAAATCCAGGGTCCAGAGGGAAACAACCGGTGTGAACAACCAAATTGAAAAATGAATAAAATGCTTCCTCCTCCTCTCTCTTCCTGCCTGCACCTCTTCTTTGGAAAAAAAAAATTGATGGTGAGCATGAAGAAATATAGCACCCAAAGCACTAAGCAGTGGCAGGCTCCATGAAGAGAAGCTTACATGCCTAATTCCCGAGGCCCAGCTGTAAGAAGCAAGTTGCTAGTAATGAGAAGGGAAGGACCAGGACAGGTTTCCACAGGCTGCATTCCAGCCTCCCAGTGGCAAATCACAGAAAACAGCGCCCTCTTTTGCACAAGAGAGCAACGCATCTTAAGGGGATGAAAGCACCAAAGTGAGTCTAAAGACTTGATGTGTTAATGACTCTGCTGCCTTTGATGATGCCAGAGACCCTGGGATAGTAACATTCCTTCTCTGAGTCTCAATTTGCTCACATGAAAAGTAGGATCAATGTTGCCTTCCCTTCTTAAAATATTTCTGTGGTTTCCCCTTGATCTTCAAGGCAAACTCTGAACATCTCAATAGATTTACAAAGCCCTGTGTGAGCTGGCCTCTACTTCCCTCTCCCATCCTTCTCTCCTCTCTTCCTCAAACTCTGTTCTCCAGCAAATTGAGCTGCTTGCAATCCCCAAAAAGTCAAGGGTTCACTTACCTCTGAGACTTTGCCTGCTATTTTCTTTGCCTGGAATGTTCTTCACTCATCTCTGCTGACCACCTCGTTCAAGAATTCACTTCCTCCTTCCCTCTCTTGTCAAGACTAACTTACTAGATGCCCCCTAGTAGCCTGTGTTGACAAGCCCCACAGAACACTAATGGATCATGGTGATGCAATTGTTTCTCTCTAGCCGACTGTAAATTCCCCGAGGATAGATTTTTCCCAGGGCCTACATTCCACTGAGTGGCCAGTAAGGGTTTGTTTATTAATAAAGTAATAAATGAAGGAAGAGCCCCCTCATGGGTAAGCAAGAGAAGTCAGACATCTCCCATGAGGTTGGATGAGACGACTTACCTGTGGTTCTGGGAGCCCCAGGGCCCCAGCCTGCACCCCTTTAAAGATCCAGCTTCTGAGACGCTGGCTCCAGCTTTTCACCACCTATGGAGAGAGAGTTCTGGTGTGTTCTGGTCACTGCTGACACAGGCACCTGAGGCCGCCCTGGCTCACCTGCAGCTCCCGCAGTGCCCTGCCCAACCGACTGAGTCCACCATCCGTCAGGTTGTCCCCAAGGAGGCCTGAACGCAGGCTCTTCAGGCCAGCCCGGCGGCCACAGGCCTCTTCTGCTGCATCCCACAGAGTGGGTCTCACCTGTTTCAGCTGCGTCCTCCTGCTCGCAGCACCCAGCAGAGCAGCCTGGAGCAAGCGCGGGTCGCTGCCTAGTAGGGAGACTCAGAGTCAATCACCCTTTCCTCTGGACTCCAAAGCACACTGCTTGTAATACTTTCAGTTTATGTTAATAGTACATAGAGCAGCTAACACCTACTGGACTTTTACATGTGCTTGATGGATGGCACTGTGCTAAGACTTTTCCTGGATTGCTGCTTTTAATGGACAAAATATTCCATTGAGTCAGCAACTCGAGTCTACCCTGCATCCTCCTAACATTTTCCAGATGAGGCAACTGAAGTCAGAGAGGCCAAGCAGCTTCCTGATGAGTAGACAGAGCTAAGACACAAGGCCAGCACTAAAGCCCCGTGCCTTTAATCATGACCAGCTTCTGAAAAACACAGTCAAACTGGGCTGTAGGTAAACACAGCTCTCATATCCTTGAAGGTATGAACCTTCCTAACTTATCTTCCTCATTCCACAGGGCCAGGCACAGGGAGTGGATGGTCTGGCGATGTATTAGCCAAATGAATGTGTGCCTGTTGATTTTGGAGAGTGAGGGCCAGACTTCCTTTTTGGTTTTATTTTTCACTCTTTTAATATGGAAATTTTCAAACACGTACAAAGTATAGAAAATCCAGTTAACTTATCATCCAGCTTCAACAGTGATCTGCTCTGGCCAGTCAGTAGTTTCATCTGCTCTCTTCATAAATCCCTGACATCCTATTTCAGAGGTCTGATTTTCTCATGGGTGTGTGAAAAGTACCTTCCCTTCTCTAACTCTCCATTTTCTCATCAATAAATTAGGTCTGCCTCCCTTATCTGTAAATTATATCTCCCTGATGGGATCATGGTAATAATTAAAGGCGTATTAGTCAGCATAAAAAATGCTTGGTGTTCCCATCTGTGCCTCAGGTGGCGAAGCACAGGCTATGAAAGCCATGGACTCAAGATAGTGGGGGGTGGAGGGGAGAGATTAAGGAAAAAACACTTGGTAAGCAGTTGAAGGCCTTCGAAAGCTAGGGTTGCGTTTACTATTGCTGGTCCCTATTGACTCTGGCATCTTAGCTGCCCGGCCATTCTGATTCCTGCTCCTCCCAGAGGGCCAGGCTCTCAGGACTGGAGTTGGGGTAACACTGATCAGGTAAATGGTGGGGATAGGCCTAAGGTCGATCCCAGACTTCCCAAAGAATCCCAAGCCTATACCCTCCCTCAGACCACCTTGAGGGGTGAGGCGAAGAAGTAGGCCACTGTAGTTGTTTCCTTCCAGGAACCAGGAGACAATCCAGGGCAGAGAGCCCTCCTCCTCACCTGACAACCTCACTGGCCAACACCTGCAGCAGCGGGCAGTCTCTGCCAGAGGGAGGGAGGAAGCGAGGGGAGAGAGA
>RJWH01007818.1:0-36333 GCA_004363575.1 Solenodon paradoxus | reverse complement strand
GAGGCTTCTGGGCCTCCAGAAGGGAGTCCACTGAGGTCCCCTGCTCCAGAGGCAGAACCCTCCAGGTCTTTGCCCCCAGAGGGTGGTCTGTCAGCTTTAGGAATGATGGACCAGGTGATCCTGTCTTCATCCCCTGAGGCTGATCCGCTTTCCACCGGCAGGCCTGAGCCCTCTGCAGAGACGGGACTACTGGAGTCTAGGTCCTCAGAGGGCTGTCCACTGGGGTCCAGGCGTCCGGAAGCTTCTCCACTGGCTGTGAGGTCACCGCTGAGGTCGGGTGCCCCAGACTCCTCCCCAGAGCCTGGCAACTCGGTCCCGCTCGGCACGGGGGGTGACATTGTGGACGGCTCGCTGGAGGGGGCCGGCTCCTCCAAGGCTGTGGGTCCTTCCGTGGCGGAAAGACTTACTGTGCTTTCCTCCGCTGAGGCGCTGGTGGGTGGCCAGGTTGGAGGGGTCCCTGAGGGGAGGAGGGAGACAGACGGGTGGGTTGAGTAGTCCTGCCCATGTTAAGCTCCAACTTTTACTAAGAAGCCAAACTCCATTTCTCTTACAGCAAAGCTTTGACTCAAGAGCGCAGACACTTTCTAATGGAGGCCCACAGGGCCAGGAAGGAAGGGAGGGAGGGGACAGACAGGGCCTGCACCCTCAGCTGTGCTGTGAGACTGTGGGGTGCCAGTCACACCCTCTCTGTATGTGGGGCCCAGGGACCACTTAAGGCTCTCAAGGTCACCCTTTGGGTACTGCCACGTGATCATCGCCACCCTCTGAACCCAGGTTTTCAAAGTGCAGTCACCGGACCAGCAGCGGAGCAGCGCCTGGGTGCTTAGGCCTCCTGCCCCACATCCCGCACTCTGGGGTGGGGGCCACCTGCTGAGCGCCAACCAGCCTGTCCGACGATGTTGATGCTCACGGACTGTGAGAATCATCTGTCTACACCTCTCCCTCTGCGGGAGGGAGGGCCAGGCTGTGCTGTTTACAAAACATTTTACAAATATTTTTGAAGTTCAAAACTGTTTTCAATTGTCAGAGCTCTAGACCGAGGATTTGGAAACCAGAGAGAGAAAGAATCACGGTCACGTGAGTGTTTGGAGGTCCTGTTTTCAGGGGCATTAACAATACCCGGGGAATACCCCAGGCAGGGGCATGCAGCCTGGGGACCGGCCCCAGACCCCCAGCCACACGGACCTGGCAGCGGGGAGCCCACAGGGGTGTGGGTGGGCTCCCACTCCGTCTGGTTTTCGGGCTCAGTGGTGAAATCTGGGGTTGCAGTTGTCTCCTCCCCTACAGGGACTGCAGCCACGCCAGGCTCTAGTCGGGTGACGATCCAGTCCTCTACGTCGGAGGGTGGTGTGGGGGTGTCAACCTCTCCTCCTGGAGAGGGCCTGTCATAGCCACCTAGAGGGAGGGGTAAGGGGGTTGTGAGGACTCCGCTGTCCAAGGGCCCACCAGGGAACTAGGGGATTCCGAGGGGGACCAGGCCTGCGCAGAGGCTTTTTGGGGTGTCCCTGCCCTCCCCACCCCCAGCAGGATGATCCTGGGCCTCCCCAGTTTATCTGCCATCTGCTTCCACTGCGTGCACATTAGTCTTCATTTCAGGGGTGACTGGGTGTCGCTCTTGCAGAACCCGCTTCCCACACCAGGCACTACTTAGTTTAGGACAGAGAACTTAGGGACAGGAAACGTTGGCCCTCACAAAAGAGACACACTTGTCTCATTCACAGATGGGGAAACGGAGGAACAGAGTGCAAGGGCTGGTCCAGGGTCAGTGGCAGATCTCTTTGCACCCAAAGTGCCAGCTCCCACACCACAGCCACTGCCTGATGCTGCCTCTCTTGGGGATGGAAGTGATGTCTGAGCGTGTCTGGATCCCAAACGGGAGGATGTGGTTTAAAACCCGTGAAGCAGGGAGCATCCGTGGCTCAGGCAACCAAGATGCTGGTGTGAAGACCTGCAAAGCTCATCCCGGGGTTGAGACTGGGGACTGGGGTGAGAGCCACAATAAATAAATAAAGATGATGCTTCTTTTTCTCCCTTCCTTCCTTTAGCACACCCTGGTGGAACAGCGGCCAAGCAAAGCCCACACACATCCCAAGGGTCCAGGCAATGTCCTGGGGCCAGCGGGAGCAGCCATGATGAACAGCTAAATAGAATGAATAAATGCTTCTCCCTCCTCTCTCTTCCTGCCTGCCTGCCTGCTTACCTTCAATCCTGCCTGCACCTTTCTTTAAAAAAAAAAAAAAAAAAGATAAATAAAATCCATGAAGTCATCCTGGGCAGGACCCATTGACTGAGTGGCTGTTCTGGGTGGAGGAACCAGCAGTAGGCTGGGTAGGGAAGAAAGAGCCCAACAACCTTGCAGGGAATTTACTGGAAGGCTGAGAGCTTGGCTCCTGCCATCCAGACCCAGGAGAGGAGGTGTGGGCCAGGCACCTCGTCAGTCTGTAGGGAGGGACGGGCCTTGAATGGACAGAGTGAGACAGATGGCCATTGAATCAGGTTTCAAAAAAATGATCCTGGTCCCGGGTTCAAGACCCGGGGCCTGCGGAACAACCAATATGAATAGCTAAATAAAAAATAAAGCTCTTCCTCCTCCTCTCTCGACTGCCTGCCTGCCTGCCTACTCACCTTCATTGCCGTCTGCACCTGTCCTAGAAAAAAAAAAGTGATGGGGAAAAAAAGTCTGGGAAACTCAGAGTTGCTCAGAACTTTATAAATTAACTTTTTTTTGAAATAATGATAGGTCCCCAGGAAGGTATGAGACACTCAGCTTTGTCTAATGACTGATGTATAGAATATGGCACAAGTTGCTATCATCTTTATTCTGGTCTCAGCCAATCAGAGCCCAGTGATGCCCAGACCATGCCCCGGCCACGCCCACTGGGTGCTGAGCCCACTGAGCGATGACCAGGCTCTCCCAGCTCTGACAGGTAATGAAGGTTGAGCGGGCAGTCTGTCCTCAGCATGGACTCATTAAGCACCTGAATTGCTGGTGCTTTGTGAAGAATAATAGAATAATCTAACTCATCACAAATCTAGCAGGAGCCAGTTTGACAAGGGTACACACATCATTAAAACAGTATCTACATGTGCTGTGCGTGTGTACGCTCCTTATTTAGAAGGATAACAAATCACTTATTGAGCGTCTATGCTCCAAGCTTTATAGACATTATCCTAGTTAATCCTTATTCAATCCTTATTGGATTGGGAACAACTACAGGATATTTTATAGATGAAGCAGAGAAACAGAGAAGTGAAACCACTTGCCCAGGGTCACACAGCGACCACGCAGCAGAGCCATCACTAAAATTCAGGTCTGCCTGATTTGAGAGCCCAAGCTCTTATTCTCACACCTGCTGGGGAGCTGGATGAGGCATGTCTTTGCTTTGGGGTCAAAGCTGAAGGTCACGCTAGCTCCAGAGCTGTCTGTGCTCCAGAGGGACAGACCTCTGCCTCTGTGCTCTGCTGGGTGGGGACAGCGCACAGGCCCAGGCCCGGGTTGCCCAGGGGAGTCCCCACAGGCAGCGTGGGGACTGGAGGCGAGGTGGGGGGCGCTTACCTCGGAAGCAGAAAGCGTGATGCCGGGATAGGGGGTCCGGGAGGCCAGTCTGGTTGGGGTAGAGGTAGACGGTTCTCACGCCTGGTCTGTCGCCGCCGCAGGCGGGCCGCGGGCTGACGATGGGGTAGCGGAGGCTGCCGTCCGCCAGCCAGCCGGCGTAGCACTTGTCCAGGCCACGGCTCCAGGCGGCGTAGAGCTGGCCGGTGGAGGCCAGCGTGGCGTTGTGGGACGCACAGAACGCCAGGGCTTCCTGGAAGGTGAACTGCTCCAGGCGCGTGGCGAAGAACACCTCCCCTGGGAACAGACGGGCAGGGTGACCTTCCAGCCGCGGCAGCGCAGCGCACTTGACAGCAGCTGGTCCCACTACTGGGAACAGCCCCCTCCTTCCAGGTTCTCCAGCTGCAACCCCGGGGGGCCCCTGTGCTCCCTGACACCACTGTGACTGCCGTGGACCTGCGGCCACCCCGTGCGCCTCAGGGGAGGGCGGCCCTGCGCCACCGGTCAGGGCGGGTCCAGTACGTTCTGACGCCTACGTGTGCTTTTCACACTTTGCACGCTTCACACTTCACACTCAGCTCATACTCGAAACGCCTCTGATCAGCACAGGTCAGCCCCGAGTTACAGACGAGGAAACCGGCCTCAAGAGGGCAAGGGATGCGCCCAGCTCCTGGGATCTTCCCGGAACACCAGCCCTTCCAAAGCGGGGCTCAGGGAAGAGCAATCTGGTGATGCCAACTGAGATGAAATCAAACAAAATGAAGGGCCCGAAAGCTCAGTGGCGCTTGGCCGGGCAGAGCAGGAGAGGGTTTGCTGTGTGGCTTCCCAGCCCTTCATGCCTCCTGGTATTGAGATTTTTTGCAGGGCGGGGAGGCACATGCCTCTTACTGACTGTAAGTAAACTGAATTATTTCTCCACAGCTGCCATTGCCTTTTGAACTCCAACTCTCGGGGTGTCCAGAGGCGTCTCAGGGAGGGAGACGGGCTGGGTCCCCTCCCCGCGGACTGCTGGGTGGGAGCAGGGAGGGTGATGGGATGGCGCCTCCTTTTCATCTATCTCCCCGGGAGCCCCCTGCCGACTGGCGTCTGAAACGGACGAGTGGTCGGCACCTTCCAGCTTGTCCACGTAGCAGTAGGTGTCATAGGTCTCCGACGGTGGGCGCACGCCGTAGGTCCTGACCCCGGGGCTGCTGTCCTTGTCACCCACACACTGTGTCCGCGGGCTCACAATGGGGTATCTGCAAGGGAGGGTGGGAAGGTAGCTGAGCGCCTGCTGGGGGCCTGGGGTCGGCAGGCTCCCGGGCACCTGGACAGGAGCACCTTCCGTTTCCCAAGGGATTCAAACCAGGGAGGAGCCTCTTGCTTTCAGCTGCCTGAGTGGCTGGGGGAAGCGCTTGGGGCCCCGAGGGCTCTTTGGCTCACACAGAAGGGCACTGGGTTAAGCTGGAAGGGACTTGGAACTTGAGAAGGGGTCTGCCTCTCTATACCTCTTGGGGAAAATGAACAAGGACTTAGTGTCACCAAGGGCCATCCCTCGACTCTGGGGAGAAATGAAGGGGGTAGCCACAGAGTCACCATGAATGGATGAACCCACCCTGCAGAAGGTCCGCTCTGGGTGCTGACCCCGGACTGCCTCCGGCTCCCCAAGCCTGACCTCCCGCCATTCGGTCTGGGCTGGTCAGCCTCACCTGACGGTCTGGTCCTGCAGCCAGCCAGCGTCACACTGTTCGTAGCCCGCCTCGTAGGCGGCCTGCAGCTGCTCGGCCGAGGCCATGACCGCCCCGGTACGCAGGCAGGCCTGCTGTGCCTCCTCAAACGTCAGCGAGTAGCGGGTGGGCCCTGGGCGGTAGTGGAACACGACTCCTAGGTGGGAAGGAGAAGGAGAGACAGGGTGGGCTCAGGGCATGGGAGACGGAGAGAGTTCTGGATCCTCCTCGCCTCTCCTCCTTCCTGTCCTCTGTTGCATCCTGTTCCCAGACAGCCATTTCCTCTGCTTGATCAAACTGCTCCTGCAATCCATATCCCGAGCGAGCCCCTAGGACTCCCCCATCCAGGGCATCCCCAGCCTTCCACTCTGGACTCCTCCCTCTGGGTTGCTGGTCTGTCCCCTCACTCTTGACAACAAATGCATTCTTTCTTGTTATAAGAAGAATAACATTCATTACACAGCATCTGGGAGATATGGAAAAGGGTAAGGAAGAAATCAAGCTATCACTGGCATTTTTCCCACCTGGCCCAGGGTCTGGGCTCAGGCTGGCCCTCCTGAAAGAGGTGGCAAGTGTTTTGGGGGTGCAGGGGCACTTTGGAAGAGAGCAGCCTTGTGGACCTTTTGCCAGATTCCTGAAGAGCCTCGACCCACACAGTGGACAGCCCTTGACCTAGAGGGTCCACGCCCTCATCCCACTGCTCACTGGACACACAACTCCATGGGTGACTGGCCAGTTTATGTCACAGATGTGACCCCGCAGTCTGAGTCTGTCCCGAGGCCTGTGTTCTGTTCTGGGCCACCTCTGCCCATGGCCACCTTCCCCACAGTGGCCAGTGAAGCTCGCTCTGGCCTTGGGCCAAACCTGTACCCCGGCCATCATTGGTGTCACCCCAAACTCCCCAACATAGAGTGTTTTTTTCTGGGCGGTTTAAGCTGAAAGCCCACAGGAGGCATTGCAGGTGTGATGGTGTCCACTGTCCCCCCAGGGGGACACCACCGAGCTCCTTGGGGGGTCCCCAGAAGGTTGTTCCTCTGTGGAAACTAAGTTTGGGGAACAACTGAACCCTGGGACATGTGGCCCCTGATGCTCTGGATCTCTTTAGGCACCGAACACCATCATCCCAGAACACAGGAGGCAAAGGTTTTCTCGAGGACCTAGTTTGGGAGGTCAGAGGCCTCAGGGTCACCCAGGGCGGTGTGCTCTGTCCTGTGGAGGTGCCTGGTGAGGCGCAGGGACTCTGAACCAAGAGCTCCATTCTCCCCGCCACCCTCAGTTGGGCGGCCTCCTCCCTGCCGGACGCATGCAAGTCCCCTGTCAGTCCGAGGGTGCACTTACCCCCTGGGCCGGGGATCTCAGCTGCACCCGGGGCTGCGGTCACCTGCACGATGAGGTCCTCGCTGGTGAAGGCGGTGGCGAGGCCCAGGCCGGGTGTGGATGCCTCGGGAGAGCCCCAGGGCCTGCTGGCCACTGCTGTCTCATTCTCGGCCTCAGGGAAGGCAGTGGCCCCCACGTCGGGGCGGAATGTGAAGGGCTCTTCAGGCTCCAGGGCCGTGGAGGTGACCTCGAAGATGGGCCTTGCCGTGAGGATCACGTTGCCTCGGGCTTCCCCTTCGGTGGCATTTCGGGACAGGGGTAGCTCCACGTCAGGCCAGGTCACCGTCCGGATGGTGATGTCCTCTTCTCCACCTGCCCCGAAGAAGTTTTCTGGGATGTCCGTGAAGTCGTCACCTGGGCGGGGCCGAAGACAAGGTCAGCCGGGGCTGGAGCCCGTGACCACCACGCCTCCTGCGAGCTGGCGCCTTGAGGGGCTGTTTCGGGGCTCTTGGACAATTTCCGCATTGGTTATCGGGAACCCCACATTTCCAGACAGTGACGGAGCACAAGTCACCACAGCACAAGACTCTGTCCAGTCCGCTCAGACAAGCCCAGTAGCTCCCAGCCGGCAGCCCTCCCCGTCAGCGCCAGCCCGTCCTTCCCGGCCCTCCGAGCACCCTGCTGACCATCTCTCTCACCGCCAGGGCCAACGTGGGCAGGGGAGGGGGCAAAGCAAAACAGAGACCGGTGCCCAAGGCGCAGGCGCCCCGAAACTGCAGGGGGGTGAGTCAGCCAGGCACAGGCAGGGCCTGCAGGGACTGACACCGCCGAGCCCGCGCCTCCCCGCACTTCCAACGCGGGGCTCGAACAGCGAAAGCTTAAGAGAGGCCTCGGGCAGAAAATCCAAATTATTTTTGCCAAATAAGCCTCTTCACAGAAGATCAGCTGTGACTGCCATCAAGTGAGGCAGCAAGTGGCTACGACTCTGCCCCATATTAGCGCTGTTTTGTTTTGGAGGAAGGGAGAGGAGGAAGAAGCGCTCTGTGTATTCGTTTATTTATGGCTGCTCCCCTTCAAGCCGCTGCCCTACCCCCGCCCCAGGGTGCGAACCCAGGTCCTGGGACCCTACGTGGGGTAGTGCAGCTGCCGGCTTCAGCCCCAGCCACCAGGGCGCCTGCTCCTTGTCTTACTTTCCCTCCAAGAATTAATGCTTGGTTGTAATGATAACCTGGACTGAGCAAACTCTAGGACCAAAGACTTATTTTAAGAAACTCTAGTCTAGGCGCCCTCTGGCTTATTGGTCAGTCCACGACCTCTGGCCACGACCTCCGGCCCCCACGGTCCATACACATCCCACAGAGGCGGGCTTGCGATCCCCGGTTGGCAGGGATCAACCCAGATGAACAAGTGAGTAAAGTAAATGGAGAGCTTCCTCCTCGCTCTGCCTGCCAGCCTGCCTCTGCTCACCTGCATTCCTGCTGTACCTTTCCTTTAAAAAAAGCTCTGGTCTAAACGTTCAACATAAAGTGCCTGTCAAAGCTCCTGCAACTCTTCAGTGACACCTGGGCCCTCCATTTAAGGGCCTTCAATTGAAAGGGGGAGGTAGCCGTGCCCTCCCGGGGGCGTGGTCTCACGTCCGGCACAGCTGCATATTCCCACAGATACACGGGAAGGTGAGGCTCAGGGCTCGACGCACCAGCGAGGGGGCAGACCTGTGACTCAGACCCGAGCAAACAGACTCCAGGGCCTGTGCGTTGAACCTTGTCCCGGGCTGGATACGTTGAGGCCTCCGGAGCCTCCACCTGAGCTCTTGCCAGGAACCCGTGAAAGTAGGGGATGCTAAGATGCGGCATCCAGAAACCGCTCCCCGTCCAAGCTCTCTTCCTTGGGCCCCGATTTCCGCGCGGGTCCCCCCTGCCAGCCGCACCTGTGTAGCAGATGGCGTCGTAGCGGGACAAGGGGTCTGGGTAACCCGTCTGGTTGGCGTGCAGGTAGACGGTCCTCACTCCCAGAAGGTTGCCCCCGCAGGTGGGCCGGGCCTTGGAGATGGGGTAACGCACGCTGCGGTCGGCCAGCCAGCCAGCGCTGCACACGTCCATGCCGCCCTGCCAGGCCAGATAGAGCTGGCCCGTGGTGGCCAGTCTGGCGCCCAGCCGCCGGCACTCGCTGGCTGCCTCCTGGAAGGTGAACTTCTCCGGGGAGGTGGCATAAAAGACCTCGCCTGCGGAGGACACAGTGATGGGGTGAGGCTGCCCTCCTGCCCCAGGGAGATGGCGTAGTTCCTCCAGGTCTGAGTGATAGGTGTGGCCTGTGGCTTCTCAAAGCCCGGGGCCCAGTTCTCTGGGCTCTGGGGCAGGGTGACTCTGGTCTTTTAAAACGGGGAGACCAAGAAAGAAGCTAGGAGGTGGCACCCAGGCAGAGCAAATGTGGACCCAGGGCCCAATTCCTCCTGCTCAAAACGTCACTGCCGGACACTCAGTTCTGGAACGTTCCAGCCTCCCTGTGGGCTAGGCATTATGCACTCAAAGCAAATCCCTTTAAAACCTTCAAGTTCTCATGGAAAAAGTAGGCATCTGACTTTGCCCTTTTGGAGCCAGAGTTGGGTCTCCGGGCCCCACCGTCCATGGGATTTCCATGTCTGCGTGTTCTTTTTACTGTTTCCGAGCGCCCGACGAGGTGGCCCGGGGTCAGGAAGGAGGGACACCCGGTTCCAGCTATGCTTCTGGTTGCTTCTGCTCGGGGGCAGGGACATGGCTTAGCCAGAAGTGGGGACACAGATACTTGCTACTAAAAAGCCAGATTTGGGCGCTGGGAGGGAGGGTAGGAGGCCGAGAGACAGCGCCGGGATCAGGCTGTCAGAAGGGTGGGTGCACAGATGGGAAAGTGGAGCAACTGGCTGTAACCAAAATGAGCGCCCTGGACAGAACAGAGAGCCCAGAACCCTTCCCACCGCCCTGGGCTCTGCTGGGTGGGCTGGGGGCTGCCGATCGGGAAGGAAGCTGAGGGGACCCCGAGCAGCCAGGACCTTGCTTCTGATGCCCTTCTCCCCAACCCGTGGCCTGGAGTGCCCTTTGTGGGGTGACAAGAGCTGGGCTTGGATGCTGCTATGGCCCCTGGGGTGGGCAGGGGGTGGAGGGCCTGGTCGGGGGGCGGTGGGGAGGACCAACTGCAGGCACCTGGCCGAGTGGCGACACAGGATTTACACCACCTGGGCCGCCGAGGCCAGGCCCTCTCCCAGGTGGAGAGAGAGGGCTGAGACGGGAGGCCCTTCCGCTGCCCTGGCCACGTGGGCCCGGCAGAGGGGTCTCAGTGTGGCGCTGGGGTCAAGGCAGGGCCCAGGCAGGACAGCGGCCTCACCCTCCATCTCCTCGGCAAAGCAGTACACGTCATAGGTCTCGTCGGTGTCGCGGATGCCGTAGGTCCTCACGCCCGGAAACTCGTCTTTGTCGCCATAGCAACCTTCCCGCGGAGTGTGGATGGGATACCTGCCAGGAGCCCAAAGGGTGAGCCGGTCAGGAGACTGGGGATGCCCTGCACCCTGGTCCCCTCCGCTTCACGGGGGGCACCCGGCCGCGTCTGCCGGGTAACAGTCTGTGCAGGCTGCTGCTTTCCAGCTTCACTGAGATGCGTGCTTCCACAGCTGCCGTTGATCAGAGCGGCCCCTGCGCTGACGCCTATCAGAACCAGACATGTCTGACTGGGGCTGGAACCCCTGTGTTAAGGGTGGTGGTAAAGGTCTGAGGCTCTGCAGCCCGCAGGGTCTCGTCCCGCGAGGCAGCGCCAGACGGACGGGCTGGGGCATGGCTGCAGTCTCCTAAATCCTGATTCCCAGGAGCCAGTGGCTGGGATGAGGCCCATGGCCCCAGTTGGCGGACTCCTGTGTGCATGACCTAGACCGTCAGCCTAAGGAGGCAGGGGCTAGAACGACTGTCTTCCCTGGAATAGTCGGGGCCCAGAGAAGATCAGCGATCGGTCCCAGGACACACAGCTTCCAGGTGTCAGTGCTGGGGCCGGAGCCCAGCTCTTCCTCGGGCTGAGGCGTGAGCGCCTGTTCCAGGTCAAGACGCCTGACTTGTTATGATGATGATTATTTTCAAAATGCAGTGAGTTGTGTGTCCTAAGATGTCTTTCCGGTCTCAACAGACCAAAGATATGTTGTTCTCAGGACTGTGTGGCTCTGGCTTGCACATCTGGAGCTCTGACCCGCTGGGACAAGCGGTCTCCCGCACAGGCTGTCCACGTCGCTGGCCAGCCCCTCCCGTCGTGAGGACACTCAGGGGAAGTGTGCCAAGAAGCTGAATGTATGTGCGACTGCCCTTCTCAAAACACACAGGATGTAGGGTGGTTGACAAGAAGACATAAAACACCAAAGTTAAACATAAAAAAAAAAATGGTGAGTGAAGAGATGGCTGCAAAGGGGAAGTGAGTAGCAAGAAGGGTGTGTCACTGCAGGGAGATTGGCTCACAGGGGCAGTGGGTGGCAGCAGTCCCTCCAAGGCAGGACGCAGCGGCGGGGATCTGGGATGGGCGTCGGTGTCTGACCTGGGGACGGGGACCTGGGGACGGGAAAGGCACGCCTCCGGCCCCGAGCCAGGCTCACCTGACGGTCTGGTCGGCCAGCCAGCCGGCGTCACACTGGTGGAAGCCATCCTCATAGGCGGCCTGCAGCTGCTCGGGGGTGGCGATGATGGCGCTGTTCTGCAGGCAGGCCCGCTGTGCCCGGTCGAAGTCCAGGGTGTAGCGCGTGGAGATGGCTCTGTAATGGAACACGATGCCTGCAAGACACGGCAAAGGGCAGTCAGCATGGCCTCTGCTGCAGGGCCCCCCATCGTCTCAGGGGTCATCAGACACCCGTTCCGGACCCGAGCTGAGGCGTGTGCGTCCCTCCCCTTGGCCTGTGGTCCTTCTGCCTTTGCTGGAAACCCCCGGGATCGGGGACTCTCTACTCCCAAGGACTCCTTGTTGAAGACCTCTGATCATCGAACGTTTTTTGAATTGAACTGCAGTCTGCCTCCCTGTCATGTGGCTTTGTCATTCCCGGACCTCATATCTGTTTCAGGCCAGTGAGCCCCGGCACCCTCAGCCAGGAGCCCTAGAGGCTCCTGCACCAGAACGCTGGTGCTGAGCAGGGTGCTGACGACCACCGAGGCCACCCTTCTCCTGGGCGTGGAGAGGACAGGGACCTGGGAGTCTCCATCCCTTTGGTCTCTGGAGCTGAGAATGAAGGGGTGCAGGTTGGGCTGCGTAGGGGGCGACAAGAGCCCCGGTGAAGAGTCAGAAGGCTGCTCTGGTCCACTTCTAGGGTAAAGCGGACACATCACCAACCTCAGTTTACTTGTCTGTAAAATGGGGGCATCACCAGGCCCCCAGAATGAGAGGATGAACTCCAGGCACCAAGTGTCACAGACGTGTGACTGTGGCCAGGGATGACTTCTCTCCCACGAAGTCCCCAGAGGGAACGGTACCAGCTCTGTGTCCCAGAGGAAGCGCTGAAACTCAGACGTGGGGAGGGTCCCATTCCAGCCACGTGGCCACGGGAGGCGCTTACCTTTCACAGTGACCTCCAGGGTGGCCTCGCTGTCCTGGATGCCGTGCGTCACCTTGCAGCGGTAGGTCCCGGAATCGTTGGTGCGCGCGTTCTGAATGCCCAGCGTGGCGTCGCTCGGGATGGCTGGATAGTTGGGCAGCGACACCCTGTCCTGGTAGGCGCTGTTGACCCGCACACGCCCCTCCATGGCCACCAGAAGCACCACCTCCTTATCCTTGGAGACCCGACTCCACTTGATCCTCGGGGCGAGGGGGGCGGTGGAGGGGGCGGTGGTCACGGGGTACATGGGGTCGATGAAGTAGCAGGGGACAGTCAGGGCGCTTCCCAGGAGGACCTGCAGCGGGGACGGCTCGGGAATGCTGACACTCAGCGAGTTGTCGGGGTCTGTGGGGCAGAGGCGGGGACACAGACCTGTGAGTGCCTGGGGGACCCCCGCCCCTGCCAGTCCTTCCAGAAAAGCACTCTTCCTGGGGCCCCCGGGCCCCCAGTGTGCGGGGTGCGCACACTCCCAGAAAGCTCGCACAACCCTTTCCAGAGCATCGCCCCCCCCGATCAGACCCGACGGAGTCAGCCGTGCCCAGGAGGGAGCAGGGACCTCAAAATCGAGACTTTCTCCAGCTCGGCGCCCAGCAGGTGCCAAGTCTGAGGAACATGCCATCTTCTTGGATTGTCAGCTTCGCTCGAAGATTTGGGGAGATACTATTGTGGGGTGGAAAAAGCTAGTATGGAGAAGCAAAAAAGGGCCACACGACTTTAATAGCTCAGATGGCTCCCGCTTGGGTTCCACGTGCTTTGGTGGCTGGGGGGCCGGGGAGCCTATGGCAGAAGCCACAGAGGCCATCGGATATTTATGCCTGTAGAGGGGCGGGGGTGGGAGGACGAGACTCCACCCGGCCACGTGGGGCGTCTCACGGGCAGGGCGGCGCTTGTCTCACGTCCTCTTAGAGATAAGAGACCGCCAGGAAGGGGACAGACACAGTTCTGGGGGTGAGTTATAACCCTAGTCATGTGCCTTTTTCCGGGAAAGCCTACAGATTCAAAATAGAAATATTTCAGCTGTTTTGTGGGTGGCATAACCCTAATAGGGCAAGCAAGGGGGCAGGGAGGTGTGGGGTCCAGCCCTAGCCTTTTGGTGTCCTGGGCAGTCACCCCAGGCCCTTCCACAAAAGCCTCACTTGGAGGGCTCACCGGTGCCGTCACCCAGCGGGTCTTAAAGGGGAGGCTGGTGGTGGTCCTCGAGCCCTCGCCAGGCCCAGGGGACAGGTTTGCCATGGAGACAAACTGCCCCAGGTGGTGGTCAGAGGCGGGGTATTTGTGCCCCCAGCCACGAGTACAGGGGCCTATCTATCAAATGTCTACATAGCGAAGCGATAAATGCACCTGATAGGGTTTCCAATGAAACAGTTCCTGTCTCCTTATTTGACAAAAGTGCTTTGCAAAAGGAAAAGCCAGATTCACATTTAGAATTCTCGGGTAACTTAGAGTTTTGCTTTGGGATGTGGTAGCAGAAACGGGGATGCCACCAGGGCCCCTTGCCCACCACGGCTGTGTGGTCACCCCGGCCCTCACGGCTCTGCCCGGGCCCCAGACAAGCAGTCACCCCTTAACGCCTCCCCCGAGCCTACGGGGCTCAGCCCGGGCATGGTCCTCAGAGGAGAGATTCCTGCTGACCCCAAAGTGGCTTGGGCGGACCGGGGCAGAGAATTCCGGCCGTCCTGGGGACCCAGAGCGTGCGCCGAGGGGGAGCTAAGATCTGGGGCCACGTCTCATCAGCCGCAGACTCCCCACCCTGGAGCGAGCCGGGGCAGGAGGGGACCAGGTTCAGAGCGGGGCCTCTGCCCACCTTGGGACGTGGGTGCTTTGCTCATGGGGCTCAGAGCTCAGGGCTCAGAAAGACACCAGTGGCCGTCACGGGCAAGAGAGCTGGTGGGTTCCCTGGATGGCTCGCCAGGAGGGCAGAGACCTGGCCAGTGGGGTCAGGGCTGCAGGGATTCTCTTCTGCGATGCTCAGCCCACCCCGCTCGGCAGCCTGAGCCCAGGCTCCCCTCTGGCCGCCCCAACCCACGTGCAGGGTGCGGCTCTGGTTCGCGGGAGAGCCACGGCGGCCTGCACCCGCAGGGACCTGGCCCCTCCGTGTCCCTGCGAGAGGGCCGCCGGGGCTGCGCGACCGAGCGGGCCCCGGGCCCCGGAGTCTTGCCTCCCAGGACGGGCGGGCCCGCCGGCCGGGCAGAGACTGGCTCTTGGACCAGCACCGCTGGGTCAGCTCCTGGGAAAGAATCCCGCTGGGTCAGGACAGACGTGCGGGGCCTCACCTGAGACTTCTACCGAGATGGTGGCAGCGATGACCCGCAGAGTCAGAAAGAGCAAGAGTGAGGTGGTCATAGTTCACCTGTGGAGGGAGCAGAGGTGTCAGCACAGCTAACGCGGGGCAGCGGGTCACCGGCAGTTCCCGGTGAAGGCGGGCCAGGGGCTGAAGTCACAGTGGACCAGCGCTCCGGCGACCGCTGGTCCCCCATCCAGCACTGGTCGCCCCGAGAGAGGAACGGTGTCACAGGGGCTGTGGGCGCAGAGGGGAGTGGAGGCCAGGACCCCAAACCACGGGAGCGATAAGTGGGCAGCCCCTTGATTTTGCTCAGGAACTTTCTCCTGGGAGGCAGCCTTCAAAACTGTTCTGGCACAGGGTCTCTGACTGTGGGGTCTGACACGGGGTCTCATTGGGATGTGACTGGGGGAGCTGGTTGGGGTCTGCAACCCAGAGTGACCCATCATGGCGGGACATTGTCCTCTGGGGGACCGGTGTCCTCTCTGCTGGGAGGGCCAGGCTGTGGGCCCCCGATGCCTGAGCTGGGGTTCAGACGCAGGCTGCCCTTTCCTCCCGTGCACCCCGCTTCGGATTCCCTGCGTGTGTTTTCAGAGCTGTGCGCCCCCACCCCTCCGAACAAGCCTGCCATTGTCCGATGCTGTTCCTGCGGCTCGGCCGGGAGTCAGAAGCGGGCGAGCGGGTAGGTGGAGTGGGCAGAAAACTAATTTTATTTCTTTTTCTTTTTAAAGACAAACTTTGGGATAGAAATATCGCTGTAAATATGTTCTTGTGTGTGTGTGTTTTCTCAACTGTAAAGAAAATAAGGCGAAACTCCGCTCTGTCGGGTTCCAGGAACCTCCCGGACTCACCGAGGCTTTCATTCGGGAGACGGGCTCTGCCAGGCCCGCGGCGCCGGGCCTTCGCCTCGACCACCAGAGCGGGCGCCGCGGCGGGGGAGGAGCCCGAGGGACAGGGGGCAGGGGGCGGGTGAAGGTGAGGCTGGGTGCAGCGGGGGCGCCTGGGGGCCCATGTGTGTGCACGTGCCTGTGCGTGTGTATGTGAACACGTGTGTTACAGGCACGCCCTGCATGTTTACACATGTGTCTGCATCCGTGTGTCTGTGTCTGTGCATACAGGCGTGTGTATTTTATGCAATGTGTACCTGTGCACGTCTGCACAGGCACACACGTGCATCTGTCTGTGTGTCCGTGTGTGCACGTGTGTGCCTGCATCTCTGTGCACAGATCTGTGCTGGGTATTGCAGGGGCTGTGCACACACGTACACACGCGTGTGCAGGTGTGCACCTATAGAAACGGGGGTTCGTGTGCACTGGCACACACACACCATCTTTCATTTGGACACAGGGACGCTCTTCACCACCTCACCCGTCAGACGCGGGACTGAGGGCCGCACATCTCGCCCTGAGTCTGCTCCACCTGCTTCAGCCACGTGCCGCAGAGCCCAGACCTGGGTGGCCTCCTGGCTCGCCACCTCCTGTGCAACCCCACAGGGCCCTCCTGCCTGGCTGTCTCCAAGGCTGAGCGAGACGACAGGCCCGCAGCCGGCACCCCAGGGCGCCCTCCTCCCACCACCCTGGGCATCAGGCCTGGGTGAGCCGCTCCACGTCAGGGCTCTGGAAGCGAGGTTAGCGTTTGTGGGAGAATCCTGAGGGGTGGACTCCATGACTTTCCATAAAGAATAAAACCATTTTCATTTCACAAACACCCTCACCAGGATACCCAACATCTGGAAAATAAGGAAATAGAATAAATCACTACACCCCTCCTTTTCCTCCGAGCATATGGTGTTGGGATGGATGCTCTTCTAGTCTCTTTCCTTAGGCACCTACGTGGTGGTGGTGGGGCGGGGGTTGTAATCCCATGTATCCTGTTGGCTTTTCCCACCTGAGAGTCGGCCAAGCAGCTTTCTTTGCTGCTTCTAGAACTGAGGACTCCGGTGATTTGCATCCTGCCCTTCTGCCCGGGCCCTGCTCCATGGCCTGGGCAGGGGTCTGCAGCCTCTGATCAAACAGAAAGCACTCACTCCTGACAGAGGCACCTGGACAGCGCTGATTTCGCGCACCGTCTTCCAAGATGGAGTCGCAGTGGCCCACACCCACGAACTCTACCCTCAGGGGCCGCCCCATAACAGACCCTCCCCTCTTTCTGGGCCTCGCGAGAACTTCCCCCGCCTGCCTCTCCGCCTGCCGTTCTGCCGTGGAGACCACCTCAGTTCCTTCAGCACTTCCTCGTGTGGCTTCCAGACGTGTCCTGCCTCCCTGGAGCCACAGAGGCCAGAGCTTGGGTAGATATTCCTGAACTTCAAATGAAACCCTTGTACAGGTGGAGAGACAGAGGCCCCAAGAAGCAAGTGATTTGCTCCAGGCCACGCCGTCAGTTGGCAATAGAGCCAGGGCAGAGTTCTGGTCCCAGATCTAGGGCCTGGCTGTCCCAACCCCATGTCTGTGGATTCTACAGGTCCCGGTCTCTCTTATTCCTTAGTCTCCCTGGCCCCCAGCAGAGCCCAACTCAGAGAGGTCAACCCTATGGATGGATGGATGGATGGATGGTGGATAATGGATGGATGGATGGGGCGATGGATGGATGGATGGGTAGATGGATAAAGGATGGATGGATAGATGGATGGATGGATGGTGTAGATGGATGGATGTGGGATGGGTGGATGGATGATGGATGGGTGGAAGGTGGATGGATGGGTGGATGGATGATGGATGGATGATGGATGGTGGATGGATGATGGATGTATGGAAGGGGGATGGTGAATGGATGATGGATAGATGGATGGTGGATGGATGATGGATAGATGGATGGTGGACGGATGATGGATGATGAATGGATGGATGATGGATGGTGGATGGATGATGATGAATGGATGGATGGATGGATGGATGGGGGAATGGATGGATGATGGATGGATGGATGGATGGATGGATGCATGATGGGTGGATTGATGGATGATGGCTGGTGGATGGATGATGGATGGGGGGATAGATGCATGGATGGGTGGATAGGGGAATGAATGGATGACTAGATGGACAAATGGAGGAACAAGCACCTCAGGAGCTGTCTCCCTGACCCCCAGGGAGGAGGGGAGGGCTGAAGCCCACAGCCCTCTGAAGGAGGCCACTCTCATCTGCAGTCATGAAATCCCAGCCAGCCAGCATCGCTCGCTAGCAATGTTCACAGCTGTGTTGACTGAGCTAGCAATCAGCTCAGCTTGTGACTTTGGGAAAGTCGCAGCCCATGTGCAGCCCTGGGGTGTGATAACCTGGATCTTCCCACCCTGGGTTCCAGGAGAACCACTGGGCTGCACCAGCCCCCAGAGACCTTTTTAAACACCCTTCCCCAGCTCACATTCAGTGTCGTTGTATCAGTAATTGAAATAGCCCGTCAGGGGGATTTGCTCCTGGAGATGAGCAAATGCTATGAGTGAAGGCTTTCCTGCTCTTCCTTTCCTCCGTTTCTGAGCGCGGCTGACAGCAGCCTCGCGGATCAGCTGCACTGGACGCCTGAGCAGCTCGGGCCAGGCCGGGCACGCCGCTAGGAGCTTTCTCATCAACAGTGTGAACTTGAACTTGCCATCTGGGAAACAGACCCACGCTGTAAAGCTGCTTTCTCTTCCTTCACGGTACCTCTTTTCTCTACTGTCTGAGGCAGTCCATAACCCGCCGAACACACGCAGCAGGGGTTCACCCACTGTTTGCGTTCTAGGCAAGGCTTCCCCCAAACAACAGGCTATTGGTGAGTCAACAGTTATACGAGGGCCTTCACTGTGCAGGTCGGCAGCCTGCCCTCTGCGGCGTTCAATGGTGAACCATGAACACTAAATCAGGATGGCGGAGGAAGGATAATGGGCATTTCTCCTCTTCCGTCCAAGGCGGCCTCAAGTCTACTCATGGTGCTGTCCTTCCTGAGTCCCAGGGCCACTAAGAATGATGCCGGAACCAAGGCCAGTTTGCCAGCACAAGTTCATCTCCATGGCTTTTCCGCCCCCCGGCCCGAGCCTCCCCATCAGTGCGACGCAGCCACCTCTCGCTGTATCTTGGAACCCACGCTCCCCCATCCCAAGCTGTGGGCTCCTGTGCCACCCAGGGAGCCCCGCCAGACCTGTCCCTGGATCCCACTCTCCCAACGTGGCTGCATCTACCGTGACATTAGCACATACTCGTTCTCCCAATGCTGGGCCGACAATAGCTTTGTACCAGGCTGTGGACAGACCGCAGACAGTGCCCTCCTGCAGGCTGGACGTCAAGTCCTGAATTTTTCAAAATCGCCCTGTGTAAACTCATTCAGCGCGGGGGCCAAGAGAAAGTGGTCGTTGGCCTCTGCGTGCTGAACAGGTGATGTGAGAATTTGATAGACTGGGCACCGGTAAGATCTGAAAGAACAGAGACAGCCTAGCTGCCCGTGGACAGATGGCTGGAGAGAGAAGCAAGGTCTGGATCAGGCACACAGCAATCAACAGAAGCACCGCCATTTGCTGCCACAGGGATGGAGCCGGAGGGGATGCAGCTGAACGAGACATGTCAGAAGGAGAGACACAGACATTGTGTGATGTCACTCAAACAAATGAGTAACTCAAACAAAGACAGACTTGTTAGTCAATAAAATCAAATTCAGGTTACACGAAGGAAAGGGGAGGGAGGGGACAAACTGGGCGGAGAGGAGAATGGTCGGGCGAGGGAAGAACTGGACGGTGACGGTGAAAAAATGAATGATGTGCAGGCATTGATTGACGATGATACACACCTTCAACCTACATCGGGCTATGATGCAATGTTCCTCTAATAAAATAATTAAAAATAACATTGAAATTAAAAAAAACTATGTCACATGCTCTGTTATCACCTTAACTCCTGCAAATGTTTTCAACTTTCTGAGCAATGAAACAGGTCCACTGACAAAGCTGGGGGCTGTGGGGTACATGGGCTGAAGAAAAGCCCCTCCAAGCACAGGGTGATCTAGGACTGTCCTGAGGGGTGCTGTGCAAAGACTGCAGGGGTGATGAGTGAGGAGGAAGGAAGGGTTTCCTCGAGCTGCTCACAGTCTGAGGGATGGAGACAAGCTTGTCCCCAGAGAGCAGACATGAGCCCTAGCCTTGACCCTGCCGCCAATGCGTATGACCCCGAGCCTCAATTTTTCCGCCTCTGAAATGGGGGCAGAAAGGAGAGCAGGCCCTGGGTGCACTGAGCTTCCAGACGCCAGCTTCAACAGGCAGAGGAGAGATGCCTTCGCCCTCAACGAGCCACATCTTGTCCTTCTCAGCTCCCTCAAAGTCAGGGGCCCGTTCACCTCTTGCTTGTTCTGCTCCAACTCCCCATCAACACTCCTTGGGAAGGCCCGTAGGACTTTGTGGGGTTAATGAGAGACGTCTGGGTTTAGGGAAATTACGTCTCCTTTCCCAAACCTTGCCTGATTGGATCTTAGGCGCCCCGAGCACCCACTGCGCGCCCTGAGCACCCACTGCGCGCCCCGTGCACAGTGCCCTTGCGTGCAGTAGCTCCCACCCATGCAGACTTGATGAGACGCGACACCCTGAGACAACTGATACCTAGCTGGAACTGAAGCGGTACCCCCGCTTACATGGCATTTGACCTGCAATGATGGTAAAGAAGCAACAGGAGCTCCACCCGTGGACTAACTAGGGATCCATTCCTGTCAGGGGCTCAGGACGAGCTTCGTATAAGAGACTCTTGAATGAGCTCTGGTCGTGGACGCTGCCACAAAATAACGCCACAGACAGCAGAGCGTGGCGTGTTTCTGGAGAAAAGCCCTGCCCCTCCCAGTGCCCACAAGGCACTAAAGCCCTGCGCCCTGACCACCTGCTGCGGTTTGCTGCTCGCGCTAGCTTGTTTGTGGATGGCTGTCCTTTTCTGCTCGCTCACGTGGGTCCCCTACCAGATGAGGGCAGGGCGTCCTCTGCGGGCTCACCGCATGTCCCCGCGCTGGAACAGGACAGGCGCGCAGCAGCTGCTCAGTGGCTGCCGTGGAATGAAAGAATGAATGGCCGCACACAGGCCGTGTCTCTTCTGGGAACGGAAGGTGTGTCAAGCTGCAGACTGGTCTGAGTGAGCGCACGTCCCCGCTTCTCAAAGCCTTCCTGCCCCTTCGGCCCAGAGAATGTCGGGAGCCACCGGAGGGAGGGTGGTCAGGGGTGGCCCGGAGCACACGTGTGATCCGCGGGACTATCCAGTCCTGTTCCTCTCCTGGCAGGAGCCCAGGAGGGGGACGGGGGAGGTGGGGACAGCAGAGACACATCCAAGGACCATGCTGGTTCCCAAGGAGGCTGCGTTCCAAGAGCTGGAAGGGCAGCCTGGCCCTGGGGGGCGCTGTCCGGGGTGGCCGCAGGCCCCGCGGCCCTGAAGCGCTTGCCTGGACAAGCGTGGGCCCTTGAAGGAAGAATCCGGCACAGTACCACCAGCTCCACCAGAGCCGTCTCTCTGTCCTCTCTGTCGCGAATGCCCCGTAAGGAGGAGCAGTACGTGGCACCGTCGACGGCTCCTGGTTCCCTCACCACAGATGCTTCGCTTTACCCTGCTCTTTCTGGAAAAGCGCCTGGTGCTTGGGCCCTGCCCCTTCCCGTCTCAGCCTTCCGCTCCAGCCCCGGGAACTTGGACGTTTGCTCTGCATTAATTTCAGACGCTGTGTAAATATCGGACCCGGGTTTTTGGAAAGCAGTGCCCTTCAGCCCAAACTTTCCACTGGGCACAGACACCTTTCCTGGGCAGGGATCGCGGGCCGAGAGCGGAGCGTCCTCCGCCCTGCGACTGCCAACCTGGCAGGACAGTGAGCTCCTTCCTGCAGGAGTTTGGGGAGGGACCGACAGGGGACCTGGCGTGACTCCTCGGTGGCCTCGTTGGGGTGGCACTGAGCCGAGGGTCTAAAAGGATCTTGGGTGAAGCTTTCTGGAAGCCAAAGGCCCTGTGGGAAGGCTGCTTGCCAGGAAGGACCATAGGTGTTGGGGGTACAGCTGAATTCCCGGGCAAAGCAGAGGCCAGCGGCCTGGGACGTGGCTGAAAGGAAGCGGGTGATGGGCTCAGTCCCTGAAACCGTGGGGGCCAGCGCTCAGGTTCTGAAGATTAGGCCTGGGAGCCAGTCCAGGGGAGCGAGAAGATGGGCTATTTGGAATCAAACCTGATTCTGCTGACCCTAGTTGGATGCCCTGATTCCAGGACTGGGAGAGGCTGCATAGAGAGCGCCGCTCCATTCCTTTCAGGCCACGCGCCTCCGCGTCCAGAGCGGCCCAGCAGCTCAGCCCAGGGGGTGCCGCCCCCACCATGGACCCGTGTGCCCTTTCAGGGGCTTCCCAGAGTTACCCTTCGGCAGCAAGGGATCAGTCTGGCCCAAAGGAAGATCTGGCCCTTGCCCAGATCAAGAAGCCGCCTGTAAGCCTCGGGATGCCTGTCCCGACCTATCTGGGGACATGGGCGGTGCTGGAGAGTCTCATGGTGGGGGAGCGGATCAAGAGATGTTCACTCGCCCTCTGGAGGTGCTGGCAGCTGAGGTCGGGCAGGGGGTGTCAGCCATGCCTACACGACCACCTCCCCCCAAAAAACCCGTGGACACGAAGACTGGGGGTGCTTCCGTGGTTGCCAGTACTGGACGGGGAAGTCAGCCTGAGCTCACACCCCCACTGGAGGGGACACCTGAGCCCACACCTGGTCTCCCGGCACCCTGCACCCTTGGCCGGTTCCGGCCATATCCTCTCACTGTGATAAACTGTAACTATGAGTAGAACGCCTTGCTGGGCTCTGTGGGTCTTTCTAACAAATCATGAAAGCAGAAGATGGTCTCGGAGCCCTCCTGAATCTGCCGGCACCCCAGCTCTGTCATGTCTGCTTCTCCTGCCCAGGATGGCTCAGGGCTGGCCAAGCGGGAGTGGGTAAGACCTCTGCACCCAGGGCCACCCTTCGGGGACACTGCTTTCCCTGCTTGGGGCGTATGCTCTGAAGAGCGGGGCATCCTTTTCTGGAAGGAGCTCCCTCTTCTCTGGAAAGTTCCAAGCCCTTGTTGGTTGTCTTTCCTCCTTCCTTTCCTCTGCCAAACACCCTCCAGCAGGGAAAACTCTGAGTAGGGGGCTGTGGGGTCCAGGGATGAGCCAGTGTGAGTCCCCCGACCCTCACGCACAGCTCACTGTGTGGGGCAGGGGACGGGATGTGTAAAGAAATGCTCCACACAGCGGGAGGACCGCTCCCAGCCAGGGGACTCCAGGGGCTGAGAGGATGCAGAAACCAGCTGGTAGAGGCACCTGGGAGAACTTGGAAGCAGAGGTGGCCTGTAACCTGAGCTTTCACAGGTGGGGACATGGTGGGCTTGGAGAGGTAGGGAAGGGGCATTCTAGGAGGCAGTCTGAACAAAGGTCTGGGGCAAGTAGTGGATCCAACGGGGTGGGAACGAAAGAAATAAAGCCAGGGACAAAGCCAGGTCAGACTGAGCAGCCTCCAGACTCGCGGCTTTGGCCTCATTCCGTAGGTGATGGGGCGGCTCTCAGGGCCTGGAAGGCACCTGATCGGAGGTGTCAGCCCCTGCTCCTCTTCCACGAAACCCCCAGTGCCTGTGAGGGTCGGGTTCCCCGCCCCCTGTAGCATTCTCACCACCTGCAGCGTTTGTGTCTCTCCAGGCCACAGCCCGGCACCTGCTGGCTCCCCTGGGCCACAAGCCCTGCCCCTGAAAGCCACCAGGGGCTGAGGTTCTCTCCCACACAGGCACCAGCCAGGCAGCAGTCTGAGCAAATGCCTTGTATTCAAAGCTCACAAAACTGCAAAAGCAGCAATCCTGGTGGCCAGCTGGATAAGGCCACAGGACACAGGCCAGATGCAACCCAAGGACTCGGGTTCGAGACCAGTGTCCAGGGGGAATGACCCTGACCCAGATGAACAACTTAATAAATGTTTCTTCCTCGCTCTTCCTGCCTGCCTACTGGCCTTCGTTCCTGCCTGCGCCTTTCCTTAAAAAAAAAAAATTAAAATTAAAAAGCGGCGATCTTGATCTGTTTCCTGCTTCCCAGGTACACAGGTGTCAGGAATGGGGCGAACGCTGTCAGGTGATTGTCAGCGCGGGACCTTTGACAACCTGCGACCTCCATCCTAATACCGTGGGGATTCTGTGGGTGGGTCCTGGCGCCCCCTGCAGGTTGCATGTGGATGGGGTTCAGGTCGGTTTGACCCCGGCACCCGGGCACGTTGGGGTATAAGATTGGAACCCTAGGAGGCAGAGAGGCTGCTCTCTGACCCCATCACAAACCCCGACTCCCAACTTCTCCAAATGTGGGCGCAGAAGAACTGCAAACATGAACGGGACAGAGCTTGCCACCGTCCCCACTTTCCAGCTGTCTTGGGCATCCCTGTTCCCAGGACAGCTGTCCGGCTGTACGACTGTCCCCGAAAGGCTGTCAGACAGACGTCGGAGCCACATGCCTTCTCGGGACGCGTGCCGGCTGCTGCTCCTGGCCCCTGCCAGTGTGTCTCCAGCGACGCTGCCCTCACAAGAGAGCGGCCTTTCCTGCTTAAGAACATTTATTCTTCCTTAACAATTGTGGTAAGATGCCATCGCGTCACATCTGCCGTGCTGACTGTCTCTGAATGCGGATGCTGTGCGCTCCAGCAGCCTGACACACACTCCCACGGGGGTGTGGCCCTCTTTCCTCTTGGAAAACGCACACTCTGCCCCGTGAAACAATCACACGCATTCCCCTCCTTCAGCGCTTGGCACCATCCTGCTGTCTGGGCCTATGGGTTTGCCGGCCATCTTTCCTCTGGAGAAGGAAAATCGATACCCTATCGCATACAGTCTCGTTCCAACTGGACACGCTCCACATTTCTCTGGGAGGGCTCTCCCTGTCCAAGCAGGCCACAGGGCCTGCCCGGGTGCCACGCTGCCCTTGGCCACCAAGAACATCTTCGCATACCCCACGAGGACGCCTGATACTCAGGAAACTCCAAGGCCACACACCAGGCCTGGGGACAGGAGTGGATCCAACGGTGTGGGAACAAAGAGAAATGAAGCCAGGAACGAAGCCAGGTCAGAGTCTGAGCAGCCTCCAGACTCACGGCTTTGGCCTCATTCTGTAGGTGATGGGGAGGCTCTCTGGGCCTGAGAAGCACCTGACCGGAGGCAGGATGAACATTTCCCTTGGAATTCCCCGAGAGAGGCACCCTGGGCACACACATGCCCCCCGCCCCCCAACGAGTCTAACAGTGTCATTGCTGGGCTGACTATTCCTTTATCTGAGCAGCAGGTGAGCTCGCTGTCACGCTGTGCGAGAAATACTTTTCTTTACACACTAGACTCACGCTGGGCACCGAGCGGCTCAGACACAAGAGGAACAAGGAACTGAGGTCAGTGCAGATCCGAATCTCTTGTTCTGGCCACCTGGGGACACGTGTGCAGTGACGGACGGAGAATCTGCAGACTCTTCCACTCTCAGTGACCCCCACAGCCCCGCCCTCATTTGAGCTCAGTGGGAGACCATGCCCGCATCCCGGGTGGGACCAGCCCACGACCGACTGCGCAGTGGGCAGCTGCCGCAGGGAGGACAGGGCTCCGGTCCCGCAGCTGTGCTCTCCCGCCGGCCCCGGGGCTCCCCCAGACGCCAGGAACAGCGTCTTCTCTCTCCTTTCATGCTCCCAACTCCGCCGTCCAGCTCCTGGCACACGGGACATTCGGGTCATGGAAAACAGTTTATTGATGTAGAAACATGCTCTGGCCAGACCATGAAGCACCGAAAACAAGTTGCAAACAATATTCTGTAGGAACACGATCTCATTCCATTTTTGTGTGCATCTATTCACGGCATTAAAGGCCAGATTTAACCCTGATTATCTTTGGGTGGCACGTTCAGAGGGGGTTTCCATTTTGAGGGTCCACGTTTCCTAAACTTTCCTCTATTATGCTTATTTCTTTATGTGTTTATTCGTTCTTACTCATTTGGGAGGGGGGACTCCAAGACTATGCTCGCTTCTGGGTTTAAGAAGTCGCTGCTGACAAGCAGTCTGAAGAAGTTGCCTTTGTAATTTCAGAAATCTTTATTCTTTTTTAAAGGAAAAATGTTTCTATAATTAAGTACAATTTTATAGCCTCAGAAAAACAACAGCTAAAGCTGATACACAAGACAATCACAGGGAAAAATAAACAGCAGCCCTGCCAAGGGAAGTGAGTGTGTGTCCTTCCCCAGTCCCCAGGGGGACAGCCAGTGGGCTCGGGGTGGGGCGGTGAATAAGAGGAGGCAGGAGACAGTAAGTTGTGAGTGTGAACTCTCAGGAATGTGTTGCGATACAGAGTTTTCTCCTGTCAGTTCACATCGTACAGACTCTGGGCCAAGGCCTTCCTGGCTCACAGGTGTTTCCTCTCAAGGTGGCCCTGATGCTGAGCCAAGGGATCCCCGAGAAGTTCATGGGTCCAGCAGGCAGGAAAACACTGGTGTTTCACACAGCCCTTAGCTTCTCATCCTTACAGAAGAGCTTAGGGTCCAGTCTAAGAAATGTGATTTGTCTCTGGATGTAGTGCACGGAATTCTGACCACCAGGAACTTGGGAATCAGACAGTCGTGAGTTCAAGTCCTGACTCTACCACCTGTCAGCTCAGACTCAGTTTTACCATCTATAAAATGGGTTCATTAGAACTATTTCACAGAGCTGTCTGCTGCTTCAGAGTGAGGTATGCACCAGGTGGGCATCTTGGTCATGTGAAGGAATTTCTAATCTTTCGACTCAACCACCCAGTCTCTGGGTACCATAAAGACATTGCCCTAAGGGCGAATACAGCTTGTATTTTATCACTCTCCCCTGCTACAACTTCCTTTACAGCTCACAGGTTAAAGCAAAGTAAAAGTCAATGATGAGTGTTTTGGGGGGTGTCCTAGAGGCTTCACAGGTAAGTCTGCCTGTGCAGTCCATGGACATCTTGAGGACCCAGGTTTGTAATCTCGGGCCAGCGGGGAACAACCAAGATGAATAACTAACTGCAATAAATGCTTCTTCCTCCTCTTCTTCCGGCCTGCCTGCTCACCTTCATTCCTGCTGCAACCTTTCCTTAAAAAAATTTTTTAAAGTTGTGCCCTGGTGCCTGGCAGTTTGAACCAAGCGCATTCCAAGGTCCCCAGTTCAAGAGCAACTGAATATAATAAAGAACTTAAAAAAAAAAAAAAAAGTGTTTTAGGTTGAACTACGTTTCCCTCCAAAAATATAGGGTGAAAACCTGAACCTGTGAATAGCATGTGTGAATGTGGCCTTATTAGGAAACAGGGTCCTTGAAGATGCAGTAAGTTAAATGAGTAAGCAAAGTCACTAGGACGGGTCCTTACCCCAACAGAGACTGTCCTGGTGAGTGACACAGTTGTCAGGGAGGGCTGGCTCAGGTGATGTGCACGCAGAGGTAGCCAGGAACGGCCGGAGACTGGAGTCAGGAGAGGTCAGGAAGGCTCCCCTGCAGGTCCGGGGTAACGGGCTCTGCCAAGACCTTGAATTTACATTTCCAGCCTCCCAATCTGTGAAGCACTGACCTCTGTTGTCTGAAGTCAATGGTTTTGGGTGCTTTATTCTAGAAGCCCGAGGAATCTAATATGAAAGGCACCTTTTTATCACACCATTACTAACAAAATACTGCTACAAAGGAGACCCCCACTCTGACTTGATTGTCCTGATCAGGGTCACTTCAATTTTTTCATGAAAGTATTGACGGCCAATTTCAAAGTCTCCTCCATCCTTTCTTCTCAGTGGAAAGGTTTCATGCCTTGGACTTGTTCTTGATGGATTTTTCTAGATCATACTCCTCTGCCCTGTTTTTTTCCAGCAAGAATGGCATTTTAATGGCTTTTCCCACCACTTTCCACGCTACGCTCACCATAACCAGGACAGGGCGACACGCTAAGTGTCCGCCGGCAGATGGCTGGATGAAGAAGCGCGGCGTCACACTCGGGAATTCTGCCCCCTCCCTGGGACCCAGGCTTGCTCTGGCGCCTTGACACTCAGGCCTCACCCGCTCCCCCACCTCCTAGTGTGGACGCCCTGATTTCTAGGGACCCAGGAGAAGAGAGAAACGTCTCCCTGTCCCTGAGCTGAATCCTGCCTTGTATTAAGAAAAACCTAGACGTGGAAGTTCTTGGAGGTTTGTGCCTGTGTGAGCATCTCTGTCCCTGGGGTCCTCGGAGGACAAGGAAGACTGGAGTTTCAGTGGGGGGGAGGGGGGGGACAGCAGAGACTGCCTGGCACCCTGGAAGGCTCTCCTGGGACAGACCTTCCTGCTTCCAGGGCCCTGGAGATGAGGCTGGGGACAGGGGTGAGGGAGGGAGGCAGAGGACGGGGCCAGAGGCAGCTCGTGGCCCTGCACCAGCCCTCCCCCCAGCAGGCAGCCTCCAGAAGCTGCGCTGTGCCCCGAGCAGGCAGCTCCACGCAGTGGGAAGCCTTGCTGACCTGTCCTTTGCGGCGCAGTCCCGGGGGGAGGGCTGAAGGAGTGGGGTGCGGTCAGGCTGACCATAGAGAGGTAGACTCTAGGGAGAGGGCCTTCTTGCCCAGACCACAATGGAGTGGTATCTTCTGGAAGTACACAGGGCAGGGGGGCGGGGGGGGGATGTGCAGGACTTGGCACAACTTGGCTTGTTGCAATGTCCAGGTCTGTCCAGCACCTGCCCTGACTCCAGCTAGCGTGTAGGTGGCAGAGGACCCTGCTGCCCCCCAGGTTCCTTCCTGCTCCACGCTTCCTGGGTGAGCACTGGAGGAGTCCACTGAGGAACTACAGTTCGGCCAAGAGGAGTCAGACACCATGGTCCCAGCCATCTGTACAAAACTCGAGGCCCTTCGGTACCAGGAAGAGAGCGACAAACTGCTGCTTGGGGAGCATTGCATTGGCGGAGCTCTGCCGTCCTGCTTCCCTCCCAAGTTTGTTGGGAGAGTCATTGTACCCAATTCACAGACAAGGAAACTGAGGCTGATCCAGTCAATGGAGTCAGAGTCGCAGTGCTGGGGAGGGCACCAGATGGCCCAGAGCTCCCCACCCCACAGCCTCCTGGAAGCCCAATGAGTTTCTGGGGGCCCAGGGCGTCAGCAGCAGGGAATGAAGGGCAGGCGAATGACCTCGACTCTTCATCACTAGGACAAGATGGAGCTGGAGGTTTAGGGAAGGTTCACAGACAGCAGAAGAGGCGTGAGGGAGATGCCTTTGAGCAGCGATGCCTAAGAGGAGCTGAGCTGCCTGCTGAGGTTTTCAGAATGGAGACTCTGGGGGGTCCTTCTTCCCTGAGTGCCTGCGCATATGTGCGTGCGTGTGTGTATCTGTAGCTCAAACCAGGTAAAGTAAATGAGATGAAAAATGGCCACACACATGCGGAGCCTCAGACTCCATAGCGGGCAGAACCCATCAAGTTCAAGCTCACTGCAGGTCAGAAAGGATGAACGGGAGGCCGCGAGGGCAGATGTGGATGCCGAGGTGAGGGAGTCAGGACAGGCCAGGTTCTGCCTCAGGACCGGGGACGCTCCTGAGGGTCAGGACAGGCCAGGCTCTGCCTGAGGCCTTCTCAGAGCTCCGTACATGCCCTGAGTGACCGCTGTCTGCATCTAAGGGTGGTCGCCCCACACGGCACTTGCTGTGACAAAGGAAGGAGTGGGACCAGTGTCTATTTTTCAGCCTCACTCCCCAAGACTCTGACGGACTCCCCCACTGCGGGTCAGCCCTTGGGCCCCCGGCTCCAGAGAAGGGTCTAGGCGGCCATTGGGTGCAGGAGACTGAGGCCTAGGAGGCGCGAAGCCAGTGCTGGGACCCCGCCCTTGGCTAACCAAGCACCCCACCTGTGTTCACACCTCTCCCTCACAGGGCTCCCTTCTCAAACAGGGCCAGGCAAGTCACTGCATGCTGGGGGTGGGAGGGGGTTTCCGAAAGAGGCTGTGTTGAGAGGGGTTGCCGCCACCTTGCCAGGCCGTTTGGACAACCCCGTGGATGCCGCGGTGAGGACCAGGCCAGATGGGGCGCCATTCAGACTCTCCGGAGTCTGGCGCCCCCTGGAGTCGCACGGTGGGCAGAGCACACAGGGTTAAGCCCACAGGGGAGGGGGCACCAGCCGACAGGGAACAGGACCAGAGGCAGACCTGCCCCGGCACCCCACATCACCTCACTCCCCACTTTTTTTTAAATCCAGGAAATAGCACAACGAAAATGAGCATCAGGAGGCCAAGCTTTGAAGGGAAGGTGGCCCTTCAAAGTAGGAGAGGGTAGGAGAGGGTAGGAGAGGGTAGGAGAGGGTAGGAGAGGGTAGGAGAGGCCAGGCCAGGCCCACTCGGTGGGGCGGGTGGGGTGGGGGCACGTGCTGGGGCACTGACTGCAGGGTGCAGGCCCTACCTGCAGGGGGCTCGCCGCCCGGCTGTCCCTTGGACCTGGTGCAGTGGCCTGTTCCTGCCACAGGAGCAGCCAGCTGGCTGCCGATTCAGCATCTTGTGCCCTCAGCTCCAGGAGAGAGGCGCTCCCGAGTGGAATCCGCGTGAGAAACGCAGAGACTCCAGGTCCCCCAGAGAGGGACACGGTTCATTTTGCTTGACGCTTGGGGATGAGACCTTTTTTACAGGCAAAGTGTGCTGGCCGTCTCTGGAAGGGAGGGTCTGCGGAAGTCGGTTTAGGGAACCTGGTGGAGCCTCATGTGCTTCTGGGGATAAATACACTTGAATTCAGGGTCAAGCGCAGGAAGGTCAAAGCGAAGGAAGTCAGGGCCCTGTCTCAGGCGGAATGGGGGGAGCAGGCCTTGACCTTCTCACTCCATTGAAGGGCAGTCAGGGAAGAGGCTGCAGTCCAGCTTGCAGGGAGGGCGGGACGGGCAGTGCTGGGGGCCGGGGGGTGCGGAGGCGGTGGTTAGAGCAGCTGCAGGGGCTGTAAAGCCCGGATTCAGAGACCAGACTGCATTGTATGGGAACCACTGGGGGTCACTTTGAAAAACACAGAAGTGATTCTGGGAATCTGTGGAGGGGGGCACTGGGGCTCAGGCCCCTCCCTCCAGACCCCACTTCGGTGTCTTGTAAAGCTGACAAGTACCCACCACATCCGGAGTCACCCTAAATATCCAGGTGCTCCCTAAGACATCCGGACAGGAGGTCAGAGTGAGGGGTGCCCTGGGGGAAGGAGGGAGGACCCGGTGTGGGAGGAGCAGGGAAGGAAGGGGAAGGTCAGAATTTGGGGTGGGGGGGCTGCCCCTGTATATGACCCAGGGTGAAGGCTGAGACCAGGGTCCCGGGTTTTCTGAGGGAGCTGGGTGGCTGGGACCACTTTGCTTGGACATTTATCTTATAAGGGCTTTGCTCCCCAGAGTAACTCAGAAACCAGCAAGGACCTTGGAGGAGCAGAGTCAGAAGATGGCCAAGGCAGACCCTGGGTGGCCCCAGGACAAAATCCATCCACACGGGGCTCTGTTGGGAGGGCCCAGTGTCTCTGACGGGTGCCTCCCTCTGCTCTTTGAATGTGGTATGTGATGAGGAGGTCCTGGCTAAAGCCGGTTCTCAGAATAGCTGGTGCCCCTCTCAGGGATGTCTCCTCATGGCATAATAACTAAGTCTGCAGAGTGATTTCCATGTCCCTAAGCCCCTTTAGGCTCTGATGCTTCATGATTCTAGAAAACAGAGGCTCGGGAAGCTTGGTGATTTCCCAAATCCACCCCCGCTTCAGTAGTTGCTTTCCGTATTATTGTGACTTCAGTTCCCTGTGATTGAACAACGGACCCATTTTGCAGATAGGGAAAGGGAGGTATTCAACGAGGAGCCTGCATGGAGCGCAGGCTCCGGGTTCCTGATCCTGATTTGGGTGTCTTTTCTGCAGTCTGTTCTTCCTCCCTTCCGAGGTCACCTGTCCCCATGGGGATCCCGCCTGGGGCTGTCAGCTCAACTGCTGTATCTTCAGTGCCCTCCAGAGGGCGCCGCTGCCCAGCGCTGTCACCCGGTAGGTCCCGGCTTCTGCCGGGTGTGGGATGGAGGAGGGGCCACTGGAGGGCTATCCAACTGGGCATTGTTGGCGTGCTAATGACAAGCATTACACATAATTCAGCATACGATGTTCTATTCATTCATCGATCCTGCCCTGTGTGCCTGGCACTGGATCAGGGAGAGTGCACCCCAGACACAAAAGTTTCCTGCCTGACAGGACAGCACCGCCACCGGCCCGTCCCACTGGATCTGGACCTGTGAGGACAGGCCTGAGCATCTCCATTTTAGACCAGACACGCAAGGATCGGAGAGGGGAGGCGAACGGCGCACATCACACAGCAATCCGCGCCCAGGTCACGTGGCTCCTCCCGCGGCATGTGCCGTGGGACAGACGGACAGACGGACAGACATGCTGGGCTTCTCCCGGAGCAGAGCCAGCCCTGCCCTTCTCGCCGCTTGCAGGGATCTGTGAGGGCGGTGTGCTGACCCTGACCCTGAGAACCCCGTGCAGAACCGTGCCCCAAATGGCCACCTTCGTTGGCCTCGTGATCACATGCCCCCACCTGCTGACGCTGGAACTTTCCACGGTGGGACCTTTACAGACCCCACAGAAAACAGAAACGGTTCTTATCAGCAGCCCACTTTGTGGGGGGCCTGCACGGGCGTGGTCGGGAGCCCTCTAGGCCACCCACAAGCCCCATTTCACAGATGCAGAAGTCAAGGCTGGGAGAGGATAAAGGCCACACGCTTGGGGGCTCACACCGGATCTGCATTGCTGAAGCCCAGTTCCTCCTCCTCCTCCACCACCGCGCAGGTTTTCCTCTTTATTCGCTATCTGCTCTTTCCTGCTACCCAGCCGGCCCTCAGCCCCAGAGCCCCTGCTTCCAGCTGAGGCAGTTGGCCTAAGGTCTCTGCAAACTGACACCACTGACGGGGCTGGAAAATTCCTTTGTGAGGGAGGGGCCCTCTGTGCATCCTGAGAAGGTCAGCGGCAACCCTGGCCTCTAGCTGCCCCTCTCCCACGGTGACAAGTGGTGACAAGCCAGAGTCTCTCCAGACAAGGCCCACTCTGTGTGGACAAGGTCAAGTACCTTGTAGGCTGGGGTCCCCCTTAGATGGGGAGCAGCCGGAGGGCAGGAGGGGCGGGGGGTCTCGCACCCTGTGCAGAGACAGGCATGTACCAGTGCTGCTGGAAGAAGAATGAATGAACGAATAAGCGAAAGAGTGAGTGAGGTTCAGACGAGGGCTGGGGGGCCTAGGTCTCCATCCTCTCCCTCACCGACCTGCTCTGGACTACACCTTGCCCCGCCTGGGTCTTGCTCCCCTTTGTCACCTCTTAAAGGAGGGTCGTCACGGGCCTGTTGCCCGGACTTCGTGGTCAGGGAATGACCACGTTTTACCCAGTCAGGGCTGAGGAGGGGGTGTCTGCCAGGCCCCGAGTTTCTCCCACGTCTAGTCGATTGCCAAGAGACACGCAGCCCCCCCCGGGCCCCCACAAAGCCACCCTAGGCAGGAGAGATGGCCCCTCTGGGGGGTGTGTCCTACAGGGAAAATATGTAACCTCAAAGGTAACCAAATACCCAAATCGTGGAGTCCGGCATCACACCCCAAATCCACCTATTCATGAGTTTAACAAAAAGCTTCTTTAGGGTACACTGAAGGCCATTGAGAGCGGGCTGTGGCCACTCACACACCCAGGCCAGCCGCAGGGCCGCCCTCCCAGCACGCGCACACACACGCGCTTACAAGGAGCCTCTGAGTTTTTAAAAGTAAACTCCTCTGTTTCCGTTCTTGCTCTGGATTCAACTTTTGAAAAAAGGAACCGTTTTCCCATTTTCCCTACAAATTCCCCCTCTCCGCAGAGGCCCCTCCTCTGCAGTGGTCACTCCACCTCCTACCGAGCCCAGGGGCCCAGACTCCCCCAGGCACGGAGGTGTCCTGTGGGGAAGGAGAGCAGCCCCCGAGGTGCTGCAGAAATAGCCCCCGGCCCGCTTGTAGGAGGGACAGCACCAGACACGTGCCTTAGAGGCCTGGTGAGGCGGAGCCATCTGCTCCTGTTTTCAAGTGTTCCCGCCACAGACCCTTTTCCCTTTCCCCGGGCTCCCGGAGGCCCTCTATGCCGCCTGTTCGGGTCCAGCACAGCTTGTTCCTCCTGACTCGGGTTCCCCTCTGGAGCTGACCTTCCAGCGTCCCCACCCCACTGCTCTCACCCCTGGTCCAGTTCCAGCACAGGGACAGAGAGGGTGCCCAGAGTCTGCCCGCCAGGGCCACCAGGCAGGGATTTCTCAAAGATGACACCCATCAGGATCAGTGTCTTTCAAACTCTTTCACAAGGCTCAGAAATGCAATATGCAAATGCACAATTTGCATATATGCTAAGGACACAAAGTTGCACAGAGCTGGAGAGGAATAGCAGACAAAAGCTTCTGGAAACAGCCCTTGCCCTCACTACTCGGAAATGCTCTGAGATGATGCCTCCCCATCTCAGCAAACCCCCATGAATGGGGTTCAGACCCTGAGTCGCTGGAGTCCTGAATTAAAAGTTCCTGTACCAGCAGAGACAGACTGCAAGTGACCCTCGGACCAGGGGCCGGGGGCATCGCCCAGTGCCCACAAGAGGGGCCTTGGGAAGCGTTTGGCTCTAGAAGCACCATTTCAAAAAATCCACATCAAGAGTTGGGTTGGGACAGCAGGCCTTTCCTTTCCCTAAGGGAATTTTCCAAGTGGGTACTCTAGCCTGAATTTACGGTGTGTGACCCCAAGGGGGCCTCGGATCCCGTGGAGGAGAGGAATTAAGGCTGCAGGGCCCACTTAATCCTCTCCAACCTGCCCTGTGGCTTTCCCCCCTTTTCAGAGATGAGGAAACTGAGTCTCAGGGAGGCTCTGAACCTTGTCAAAGTCGCAGAGCCGGAGGTTGGTTTGCTTGGCCCCAAGGCTGCCCCGCCACTGTCCCTGCACCGTGCCTGCACCGTCCCGGGGCATGTGCGCCCTCTCTTATCCTTCATCGGGGCCCGCTCCAATGGAGCGTGCCCCAAGTCAGCAGGCGGGGTGCGGGCTGCCTGGGTTGGGTGTGTGTGATATGGAGAGTGGACCCCGATGTGGGGTGGTTGTGAAGAGGGGTGCGGGGCAGGGCAGCTCACACTATACAGGGCAGCATCTCGGCTGTAAGCTCGCAGGACCCCCAGTAAGTAATAACGTTTCCGTGACCCGGCCCCCCGAATGTTTCCCTCTGTTGTGACCAGAGCGCTTCGAAATAATAAAGAATCCCAGCTTATGTTTTTCATGGAAAAGTAGGAAAATAAAACTTGTACTGGGCATGAACATGGATAAAACGGCCACTACTGACCACTCGCCCGGGCACGGTGCTGAGCGCATTGCTGGTTCACGCCATCTCCACGTTCATGGAAGACCATGACCCAGCGCCGCGCACACTGGCATCAGGGGTCACTGGGGAGTGAATGAAGGACGGGGGCTGTGCTAGAGATGGCACCTGGAGACACAGCTCATTGAAACATGGCAACATACCATCACCCCAAACTCCAGCATTTGTCTGTGGACTTCCCGACCTGAAAGCAGGACTAGTGCTGGAGAATGGTTTCAGAACACCCCGACTGGTGCTGTCCTGTCCCTATGTCACAGGGCATCTCTGGAAAGTCATCACACCTTTCTGAGTTCGCTTTTCTCATCTTGAGGTGAGATGGGAGGGTTTCCAAGGTCCAGGGTTTCCCCAAATGGTCAGACACCCAATCCTTGCAGTTCCCAGACCAGAAACCTTACAGGGACTCAGGTCCACTTTGCCTCTCCCTTGCCTTCTGGCTAGGCCGCGACATTGGAGTCACACACCCATCGGAAGGCAGGGGCCTGGACTCCTGGAGGAAACCCTAGAGGAATACCCCGGGGAACCCTGCTCAAGTCTGAGGGAGGATGATGACAAAAGTCAGAGTGGCATCCTGGCTCCCAACAGAAGGATCCCCGCCACGTGGTTTGCTCTGGGTTAGAAGGTGAGTTCTATTGGCATTGACACCCCCCAACACAGGGATAGAGGGGGTCCCTACTGGTCATCAGGGGCTTCATTACAGGGAACCCCCAGACCGAGGGCTCCTGTGCTCATGCACCCTCCCCTCCCCTCCTCTTCCTGGAGGCATGCTCAAGCACAGCCCCTGTCCCCCGGCCTAGCCACCCTGCCCCAGTTCTTTCGACCCCTTCCCTTGCCCACCTTGTGGGTCCTGGGGGAGGACAAGAGGCCACGGAAATGGGGCACTGGTTTCTCTTGACTCCACAGCCACCTGCTGCCGCGGGACGATGGGCCCCTTATTTCGTCTATTCTCCCAGTGGCTCCGCCAAAGAGGCCACACCACCCAGCCGGCTGCAAAAGGCAGGCTCGGAGAAGCCGCTCCTCTGGGTCAGAGGCAGATGGGGTACTTGAACCCACCTTTTGACTCTAAAGATGCAGCTCTGTCAACTCCCGACCCTGGGGCAGCCAGACCCCCGGGAGCTGGAGTAAAAGTTCCTGTTCCCTGCTCCTGAATCCTGGAGCCCCTCCTGAGCGCTCCTCCCGGTTCACTCCGGGTCTGCACCTCCGGAAAGTTTGCCGAACTCAAGCTGCCGGCGTGGGGAGCCCCCAGCGCTCCCCTTCGGGGGTGGTGGTCGGGGAGACCTAGGCAGCTGGCCGGCTCTGGACCGCCGCGCGCCCCGGGGAGCCCCTCTCTGGAGGCAGGGACATTACCTTGCAGAGTCAACTCGCTTCTCAAGAACTTCAGTCCGGTACACCTGGCGGGCGGCGGGACTCCTGGGCCCAGAGGCCGGTGTGCGGCCAGCGAGGAGACGGGGACGGTCTGCGCGGGCGCTGCGCGCCCCTCCGCTGCCGGCGTCCTGTCCGCAGGTCCCTCGGGCGGCGGCCGCAGGGGCAGCGGCTGAGTGCGGCGTCCGGCCGGCGGAGGCGAGGGCGGCTGCGAGGTGCTCGGAGCCCGCAGGCGCCCGCGTCAGAGGCCGGC
>RJWH01007817.1:0-36334 GCA_004363575.1 Solenodon paradoxus | reverse complement strand
GAAGTGCTTCATTGGCAAACACATTATGTGGATCTTAAAGTCTTTGAAAAATGAGTAGAATTTTGCAAGGAAGACAATGAAAAGAAACATCTCTGCAAATTAAGGAGAAAATCCCTCTGAATGCATTTGAACAAGTAAAAGCACCAATATGAAAGGAAGTCTTAGCAAGCCATTGGGGTAAGAGTATGAGTTATCTGGAGCAGGGCAGCAGAAATGACTGGAAAGATAGAGTGGGGGTTTACCCTAGTGGCCTAGTGGATAAGTCTGCTGCCTACAGCTGGTACAGTTCATGCTCATGCTAAGGACCTGGGTTCATAACCCAGAACTGGGGAGGACAACCGAGAAGAACAACTAGATAAAAGAAAATGCTTCTTCCCCTTCTCTTTTCCTGCCTGCCTGCTACTCATCTTCATTTCCACCTGCACCTTACCTTAAATAAAAAAAAAAAAAAGTCTAGGAATAAGCTGTGAGGAATCTGAAATTCCATGCTGAGTGCTGAGGAATTTGATCATTAGTCTCTGGGAAAAGCAAACCATGAAGATTTTTCCACAAGAGGGCCATGTAAAATACAGACAAGAATCACTTAGAAGGAATACTTTGAAGAAGATAGCTTATGTCTGGTTTTATCCAGTGGGCACTAGAAACCTGTAATAGTTGGGCAAAATTTCCTTTGTAACTAATCCTAGACCCCAAGGTAGAATATTACCTTCATTTTTTTTGCTGAGTTTTTTTTTTTTCTTAGTTTAGTATTTATTGAGGAAATTTTGATTTACAAAATAGTATAACCATATGTGCAGGTTCACCATTCTTTAAATATATGGCAACACATCTTGCCCACCTCCAAATTCCCAAAAGTTCTTTACCACTGTCCATTGGAGCCCACTGCCACTTGGTCCCACCTACCACCCTGTTCCCTACAATTAACCGCAGTCCTACCACCAATGTCCAAGGATTGGTTTGGTTTTGTCTGCTCCTGTGCTTCTTTATAGTCCACATATGATTGAGATTATCTGGCATTTGTGTTTCTTCCTCTAACTTACTTCACTTTGCACAATCCTGTCTAGTTCCTTCCATACTGTTGCAAATGACAGGATTTCATCTTTTCAGGACTGTGTAGCATTTCAATATTTCATTATATATATGTATATATGTGCATATATGTATGTATGTGTGTGTATATACATATGTATATATATCCCATCTTCTTTATCCATTCTTCTGATGATGGGCACTTAGGTAGTTTCCAATTCTTGGCTACAGTAATGCTATGTTAAACATGGGAGCATATATATTTCTGTGAATTAGTGTATTTGTGTTTTTTGGGTAAATTCCCAGAAGTGGGATGATGAGATTATATGGGATTTCCCTTCTCATTTCTTTGAGGAATCTCCACACTGTTTTCCATAAAGTGAAAAGCCCCTATCTTGTACTAGACACTTACTAAATATTTACTGAGTAAATCTATGAATTATCTATGACAGGTTACTTAGCTTCTAAGATCATACTATCAAGTATGGTGATTATGGAGCACTTAAAATATGACTAAGGTGACTACAAGACTGAATTTTTAAGTTTTTATTTGAATTAAGATTTAAAAATGGAAACACTAAATGTTTTTCCATTAAACTTAACTTTATTGTTTTTATAGAATTATGTTTCACTTTAACTACTGAATCGTGTAAGATATTCAAGTCTTTTTAATGTGAATACTAGAAAATTTAGAATTACATCTGCAATTTGTATTTCACTTCTGTTGACCAGCACTGGTCTAGTGCGACCACATAGGGACATTGTGAAGTTTAGATGAGGTAACACAGGGAAGGTAGCTGCTAGAGTACCTGGTGCCTAAAAACAATTCAGCAACGCTAACTGTTACAGTATTTTTGTTCTTGTATCACTGTATTATTACTGATGTTATTACTATTCCTGTTGAACAGAGATTATACAGGTCCAGGGAGCAGTGATTAGTCCTTATCTATGAGTTGAGGGAAGGCTTAATTTTCAAATGTGTTAGAGTTAAGTTCTAAGGAATTATGATAAATTAGTAAATCTTAGGAGGGACAGTTAGTCAGAGCTGTATGACCAAAGCATTCCCAAGGCAAAGAACAGAGCCACAATTTAAACTTCCATTTTTCTGATGGTAAAGCCGATACTTTGGACCATCAGATGGCACTGCTTCTTAAAACACCAGTATCTACTAGAATGCAAATGTAAGATTTAAAAGGACCCTAGGAAGAGTCATTTAACCTTGAGACAAGAAACTTCAAAATTTGATTTGACTCAGTGCTTCTCTGGAGAGCTCTTCCACATAACTGTTCTGTGAGAATTCTGTACAACAATTTTTAATTTTCTTTTCACGTACTAGTACAGTCCTAAACATGGACACATACATATTACATAGCATATGGATGGAAACTATAAATGGAAAAGCTATGAGATCCCCTGTCAGTTTTGTAACTATGTTTCTGCAGGCATGGGATCCAGTAAGCGCCTAGAGTAATGGCCGTGCTGAACCTTTGATTCCTCTGATGAGGCCCACAGGAAGCACATCAAAGGTTCACATCTTTCAACCTTTTTTTAAAAAGGAAAGGTTCAAACAGGAAGAAAAGCAGGTAGGCAGGCAGGCAGGCAGGCAGATAGAGGAGGAAGAAGCACTTCATTCATTTTATTCAGTTGCTCATCTTGGTTGTTGCTCATGGCTCCAGGTCTTGCACCAGGGACCTTGAGATGTATACAGACTGCACCTGGTAAACTAAACTGATAGGCCACCAGGGCTCATCCTTTTTACTGTTGAAAGAATCAGTCCATAAGACTTAGTCAATCCAAGCCTAGCTCAGTAGTAGAATTAGAGCTAAGGAAGAGCGACGAGGAGGGAGGAAGACATAGTTTTGATTGGCAGAATTTAATTCAATTTTTATCAAATGCTTTGATTGCTCCAAAAAACACATATCATATTCTGTAAGCTGATAGACACCCAAGTGTTATTATGATTTCCTTCATCACTATTCATATATATTCAAGCTGTCATAAACATACTTTACATGATAACTTGTCATGATATTTGGACAAGAATCCTTATAGGACTTGGGACATCATGAAATCATCTGGACGCCCCCACCCCCATGAATAGTGTTCTTAACTCACTGTCACACCTGGAGGGATCATTCTAATTGGCCATGCAATATACCCCAGGGTTAAATTAATTTCTGTGAACCTCACAGCTGGACAGCTGCCCAGAATATAGGCTTGCAGCTGTTTGACACAATAAACCAAGAATCAGATTTTCTTGCAGCAAAAATAAATTTTTAACAATGTCGCCCATTTCCACAGAGGCAAAAGACAAGATATGATTTCTGTATGAGATGATTGTGATAGAAGCTTCCTCGGAGGAAAGGTGTCATTTTCTAAGTCAAGGCCCTGTCCTGCCACATTATTTAAGCACAACATGACATGGAAATATATTTAATAGGATTTGGCTACAGGCAAAAAGTCTGAAAAAAAAGTACAGGGATTCCAAGAATTTACTGTTGAGTTATACATGGAATTCAGAATTTGCTAGAACTGAAATCCTTAAGACAATCTGGCTCATAACAACAAAACAAAAATTCCTCTCAAGTGTAACTATACTGGTACACTCATTATGATAATAGCCATCATACTCCCAGCACCATGGAGAAGATGAAAAATGCTTCTTTATATTTATCTCACAATTCACTCCCTGGAAATTATTTTTATTCAGCACATACTAAATAACTGGTGCTTTACCAGAAGCTTTGCAATTACCTAATTTTTAGTAACAATAAAGAGCTACAGCACCTGCTTGGGTGACTTACCTATCCATAATTTTGCAACAATATTGCAAATGTCCTGTCACCATCTTTGATCTAGTATTTGGAATACAAAGTGGCCATCTTGCACTATTCAGGTAAAGGCAGGCTGTACAGATGGAGGAGCAAAAAGAGCAAAAACCTGGATGTCTACAACTCCTTGTGTGGCAAAGCTACCATTCCAGCTCTGGGCAACTTCCCCAGGACTATCTTGTGAGGTAGAGACATTGCAATTCTTTGCTTAAGTGTCTCTTTTACTGTGGGTCAGTCACCTAGTGTCCAGCTAAAGTAGATCCCTAACAAAACTGCAGTGTAGGTCACTATGAAAAGAGAGAAAATCTTTAGAATTAAAATAGACATCAGTAGAATAAACTTCTGGGAAGAAAAAGAAAAGATATAACAACTCAAAACTCCTATGTTTAATTAATCATCATAAGATCTGAAAGAGAATAGAAAGCATATTGAAGAAATCAAGGAATATGGGGACAAACAGAGCTAATCACTGAATTCTGAACCCGTTACATTACACAAAAGATAGAGTGGATATAAAAGAATGTTTTCAGAGAGAAATATTTACTTAGTGGACATACTGGCCTTTTATTCAAAATATAATGCATTTAATACTAGTCATTTAGATCAATGGCAAAATTTTTCTCTAAGGGTCAAATAATAATAAATACTATAGTTACTATTATTATTTTTTTTATTATCTGTGTTTTATGGCCAAAAGGGCAAAATCAAGAATATTATGTACTTATTCATATAACTACTTAACATGGAATCATTTAAAAATATAAAAACCATCCATAGCTTGAGCCTAAGACCAGATTTGGTCTGTAGTTATTTGACCAATTCTGAAATGGATCAAGAGAATACACAGAAGGAGGCTTCTTTATTTAAACGAAAATGAAGTCTAAAAATTTCAAAATGAATATGAGCCCTTGACAGTCCCTATTTCTCCATGTGACCTTTCACAAGAGGATCATAGCTGCATTGTTGGTCTTTCCTATGATCTATGAAACTGCTCCTTTTCTAATATATACTATTACAACTTGCACCTCTCTCGTGCTCCTTTCTCCCTTTGCCTTCTCCTACCTTGCTTGCCTGGATAATTCATTTGTATACCAAATCCAGTTGACATATTACCTCCTCTGTACAGCTTTTTCCTTGACCCTCTCTTAGCTCATGTTCTAAGTCAGTATCACTTCTCCTGCTCCTCTGCTCTAACATTACTTTATTCGCACCTCTATGATACATTTTCACATGTTCAAGATACGAAGATGACATCTCTTTCTCACCTCTGGATTAAAAGGAGGACATAGTTTCTCTTCAGCACCACTGAGCATGCTCATGACACAGAAGTGCTCATTGAAATAATGCTGTTTATTTGTGGAGGGTACTTGCTAAACTCTTACATTTATTATCTTGTATAATTTCCACAACTCCCATTTGAGATAAGCTTTAACCCCCACATCTTAGAGATGAAAAGTCCAGAGAAATTAGATAAGTCGCTTATGGTTTTGTAACCAGTAAAAGGGACAAAGCTTGAACTCAAACTCAGTTCTGATGTACTCCAAAGCCCATGCTCTGGACCTATTAAGTTGCTTCATTGATTGTTTACTAGGCAAATGAAATCTTGAATTAGACTCCTACTATTCCCTGCTGAAGCATTCGTAGATCTGTTTTAATATTCTTTTTAAAATGAGAATGCTTTGTAGTTAATATCTTAAGTATTCAGAGAAGGAAGGAACCTAAGAGATCAATGGACAAACTCCTTTGTTTTTCAGATAATTAAAGAATATCTATGAAAAATCACTTTTAAAAATATTTTAATTGCTTTTATTACAGTAACTTTGATTTTATACATTAAAATTTATAGGTATAGGCTCCCCACATGTGCTGTTTTCCCATTCCTAAGATATATGTCAACACACCCTGTCCTCCACCAAATCACCAAGTGTTCTTCACCATTGTCCATGGGCTCTGTCCCCTGGCCCCATCCTTAAACCATTTCCTGTTGGTAATCTCAGTTCTATTGCTGTTGTTCAAGGGTTAGTTTTGTTTCATATGTTCTTCTGTGTGTGTGTTATTTATTTCAGTACCATACCATTTTGATAACTAATTACTTTGCAATATAGCTCAATGTCTGGGGGTATAATTCCTCCAGATTTATTCTTTTTTCTAATAATTACTTTGGCTATTCAGGGTCTTTTGTTGTTCCATACAAATTTTAAGATTTTTTGTTGTATTTCCTGGAAACAAGACCATGGGATTTTAATGGGGATTGCTTTAAATCTGTATATTGCATTTTAATGATGTTGATTCTTCCCAACCATGAGCAGGGAATATCTTTCAGTCTCTTTGTGTCCTCCTCTATTATTGAAAAAGCACTTGTTTTTAAACCAAGATAACACAACTTAAATCCCAACCTCCTGCTGTTTAGCCTAGGACTTCTAGGGTCCTCTCTTGCCATCCCCAACACTTTCACAAGGCTGTCACTTATGGTCAACGTCATCTCACATCATTGAATTAGCTTAAAGTCAATTTTTGAGAACCATTTTTTAAAATGAGATTTCTACAGTATATTCAGATTGAATTGAATTTGGTCCTTCCAATTGCAAAGAAAATAATAAAATGAACAAAATCACCTCTGACTTGATTTTGGGATAATATCTTAGGGTGGCTTTGATGGTGCTCTTTAGGATCCCTCTAATATTTGCCACTAGGATTATTCCTAACATGGAACTAATCGACAAACATTGTCTTTGGTGTTTATTTATCTGTTTCTCTCACTGATTCGAAGAGCCCCAAGATCATCATGGACCATATTTATATTGCCTTGCACAGCTTTTGTCACAGAGCTTGTGGAGACCTGTGAGGATCTGTTGACTACAGAATTAAAGTCGGGCCTAGGCAATGGGGTCAAGAAAGATTAACAAAGTGGCTTCTTGGCTTCTTGTGTTCTGGTTATGAGGAATTTACTTAAGTCTTCATCACTGCACACTTTTGTGTTCCACAAAGCCTTTTGCTTGAAACATTGCTAAAAAATACCTATGAGTGAGACACTGGCAGTGTTTTCCTTAGTCTGAAAATAGTAGGAGAATCCAGGTGGTCAAATTCGGTGTAATCAGTGTTTCTCAGGGAACATTGTGAATGGATGAATGCAGGCTGATTATACAGTAAATATTTAATTTTAGATTCTGATTATTTCATATTGACATTTCAAAGCAGTAAATATTTTTATGTTGGATTCAGCCTACACCATGAAAATAACTCCATCAATGGCAGAGTCTACACATGTAATTGTATAATTTAATACTTTCATTTAAAATATTTCTACTTCAAAAAAATCTTTTAGATTTGAAAAAGTAATTTCTTATCTGAGAAAACTAAACCTTAGACACTGAGTCATAGACTAATTAGTCTTTCACTAGGAAAACGGAAGCTTCACTTTTCTGAAAATAGCTATTTGGATTTGGGCATGTTTAATGATCTCATGCCAGCCAAACTCACATAGAAATAGTTATGGAAGAGTTAAAATAGAAAGTTCCATACAGAGACGTGAAGTGGATAGCTTTTACTGTCATCAGGAGAGGGTGGTTTCAGACACTTACTGTCAGGACAGGAACAACCCCAGAAAATTTTGAGGACATGCTTGTTGAGTAATAAGTGGGCACTTTTTTGGAGAGAACCAGCTCAGAAGATTTTAAAGTTATGTGCACATTGGAGGTGGGGAATGTTTTTAAAGTTGCCCAGTCTCTATAAATTCCAAAGTAATTCATCTCAAGTATTCATGCACATTTCATAGAAGGCATTTGAATAATCCTTCTCCATTAAAAGTCTAGCATATCTCCTAATTTCTCACAGTTGCAAAAGGCTCAAGAAGAGATATGAGAAATCATGATGACCGTTTTATAAATAAATTGATGATCAGAGAGGCTGGGCGATGGGCCCAAATGATATAACTAGTAAGAGTTAAAGAAAGCCTCTTTCCCCTCACTTTGAAATTTCTTCAAGTGCTTCCTTATTTGATATCTTCTTTACTTGTACTACTCTTAAGAGATGTGAGTTGAATTCCCTGCCTGGTAAAGAGTAACTAGTCATGATCTATTCATCTCCATTGTTCTGCCTCCTCTTTTGGAAGCCAGCAGTCTTTATAGAAGTCTTCATCTCTCCTCTATTCACCATGCCATCAGTCTTGACTGATGCAGAAATCGGTCTAATTCTAGGATTCCATCAATGATACCACTCGGCAAATAGAATAAAACCATACCCTATAACATGCCCTCAGTTATTAATACAACTAATAATTTTGGCTTCCATCTTTATTCTTTCATTTTATTTTTTAAAATTCTCAGAACTCAGCAGGAAAGATGAATACTCTTTATTGTATTCTCTCCTTAGAGACTCCAAAAGTAACAGAGCCAAGATTCAAGCTCTTCAAAGCTCATAACATAAAATAACTGTTCTAGTGGCAGCAGCAGTAACGGTCACTAAATAGTCCAGAAAATCCTCTACATTTACTACTCTTTTATTTTTCTTTTAATTAGTTGGGTCCCTATTTCAAGTTCCAACTATTAATCTGTAAGCAAAAAAGATATGTGTTATTTCTGGGTAGCAACAGTTAAAAGCTGAAGAACTCTTCCATTGAATCACATCCTGAGATGGTGGCATTACAATCTCTCTATAAAAGATAATAATCCCAAAACCCATATGATTCCATCATTCCACTTCTGGGATACAGAAGCACCCATCTGCAGAGATGTATGCATCCCCATGTTTATTGCAGCCCTGTTCACAATAGCTAAGAGCTGGCAATTATCTAAGTGCCCAACATCAGATGAATGGATAAAGAAGATGTGGTACATATATACTATGGAATACTACACAGCCCTTAGAAGAGATGAAACCCTGTCATTTTAATCAACATGGATGGAACTAGAGGGGATGATGCTAAGTGAAACAAGTCAAAAGAAGAAAGATAGATACCACATGACCTCACTTATAGGTGAAATGTGAATAGACAAAACAAAGGAACAGATGGAACATAACGAACCCTGAAACATTTGCAACAGAACTGAGGTTACCTAAAGGGAATGGGGCAGGTGGGGGTAAATGGTGGTGGAGCCCACTGGACAATGGGGAAGAACACTTGGTGATTTGATGGAGGGCAGGGTGTGTTGAAATATATCGAAGAAATGGGAAACTGATACATAGGAAATTATTTTAATGTGTAGAATAATTATTATAATAAAAATAAATTTAAAAATACATAAAAGCTAAGTCAAAGCTCCTAATGATAAAAAAAAAAAGCAGGGATCCCAGAGATCCTGGATCCTCGAGGGGCACATGGAGAAGTGTGCTCCCTAATCACATTAGACTTCATGTGAGTAAAAATTTAAAAAAGAACAAAAATTGTTGACAGGTCAGTCCCCTCACCTAGAGACTTGGATGCTATTTTGTTTCAATAACATAGCATTGTCAAGCCTAACTAATACACCTCACAAGGAAGTAATATAATAAGGACCAGTGTGGGTTCTAGTGTGGCTGACAGACGAAGCCAACAGAAGGTGGACACAGAAACAGCACAGTGAATCAAGGAACTCTGCAGAATAAAAGAAGTGCCAGTTTAATTATTCCTTGATAAGAACTTTCCCAATACATGAGCTATTACCATATGCCTCCTCCATTAAACTCTAATCTCTTGGAGAACAGGATGGTATCATAGCCATCTCTACGTCCTCAGTGCCCAGCACATTCTTGGGCATGTCAAATTGTCAGTATATGACTATTGAGCAGAAGCGAAATGAAGCGTTGGTAATGAATGCCAGAGCTGCAGTGGAGTTATTATGCCTTTGTATTATTTGTAATTATCATTAGCATAAATTATACATCTATTCAGCATAAATATATACATATATTTATGTTTAAGTTAACTATTTAGTCAACTGAATATAGTTCATTATATAATAATCAGCCTTTTTATTTTAAACAGGCATTTGTGTTTCAGAGGTCAGGCCCATCAATGCAATTAATTCAGATTGCCCAAGTGAAGGAGAGAAATAAAAGCTTTGTGTTCTAAAGACTATTAACAAGACCATCCTAGGACTAAGGGGAGATAGAAATTTGGAGCTGGGAGGGACAGTTTAACCAGCAGAAGAGCAGCACCTAGAGGTGGAGAACATATTTTTTGAAAATAGTAATTCCTGTTGTTTGTATAGCCCCAGGGTGAAGGATCAGGGTTATTCCTGAGGACCTCTGGGTGGAAAAGAACATTTAAGGAGTGGAGTGGAGTTTTCTGGGCTGGGAGATAAACCAGCGGACATTGCAATGTCTGCTTGGAAGACACTGTAGAGTCTGGAGGAGCAGTGTGAGCAGATGATGAAGAAGCAGAGGCAAGGAGAAGACCCTACTGCAGTGAGTAGACAACTGGGCCCTTCCCATATGGAAAGAGAATAACTTCTGTTTGCAACATTTAAGATGCAAGTTTCTTGGACTGTTGTGGAGCAGATAGGGCTGATGGAGTATTAAGAGAATCATGATAAATTTCATGCCACTCTGAAAGATGGAGGCTCCAGCTGACTTTTGTTTGAATTGAACAAATGAAAAAGATAGAATAGCTCTTATATGCCAGATTATGGAGCAAGTAATTTCTATTATAATTTCAAGGTAGTGTCCTAAGCTCAGAGATGAATCGTAAAAGAACATGGGTCTGGTCCCTTTCCTTAACAATCCAACCAGTTAGTGGAAGGGAAAGGGTATCCAGAAAGAAAAGATAACTACTGACACAGTGATAATTTATCCCAAAGGAAAAATCCAACGTCTTCAATTTGGTAGCCCTGACTGCTATGATATAATTTATATTAATGATAAGCCTCCAAACTACATCTCTTCTAGTTCTACCATGAACCTTCCTCTTGTTCATTCCAAGTAGTGGTGAAAACTGATGAAGTTTTCACTGATCCTCAAATACGCTCTCTTTATACACGCTTTAATAATTATTTCCTCTGAATGGAATGAAAGAGACAGAGAAACACAGAGAGAGGGAGAGAGAGGGAGAGAGAAGGAGACTGAGAGACAGAGACAGAAGGAGAGGGAGAGACAGCAGGAAAGGTGGGGAGAGAGAGATAGAGAGATAGAGAGAGAGACAGAGAGACAGACAGAGATAGAGAGAGAGAGAAGGACAGGGAAAGGGAGGGAGAGATAGAGATAGAGAGAGAAGGAGAGGGAGAAAGAGAGGGAAGGGGAGATGGGGGAGGGAGAGGGAGGGAGAGGGGAAGGGAAAGAGGGAGGGAGACGGAGGGAGAGAGAGGGAGAGGGAGAGAGAAGGAGAGAGCACACGCTGAAAAAGAAGAGGAATCCAAATAAAAGATAACTAATGAAACAGAGAGACTGGGAGGGTACTCCTTCTACCAAGCAAGAGCAGCTATGTGCAAAGAACCAAGAAGGCTCTCACCAGACTCCAACCACACTGACACTGTGATACTGGATTTCCAGCTCTCGAAACAATGATAAAATGATGTTACTTATGTTGTGTGAACCACTCAGTCTACGGTATTTTGTTATGGTAGCCTGAGCAGACTAACACAACCGCAGTGTCTTTTCCTACATTCTGCCCTTCAGTGACCCTAACTATCAGTAATAGGTATCATTTCACAAAAGAGCGGGCGGGAGCACTGTGTGGTGGAGCACTGCGCCTGCAGGCGTGCAGGGGAGGCGAGACTGGAGGCTGGGTCAGTGGCACTGGAAGGCCTGCGCTCTTTCTCCTGCAGGTCCCTGCACTCTCCACTTGCCACAGCAGCATCTGGGCTACTCCTGGGTGACAGCAGCATTCGTCCCACGTGGCAGTGATTTGTTTCCCCTGCTAAGCAGTGCAATAGAATCACTTTGAAAGAAAAATTCTTTTTCTGAGAGAATCTGCACAGCCAAACTGATAATTAGAATTGATAAGAAGTACTCATATCAACTGTAACAGAATCCAGAGGCATGGGGAAATCTTTTGACTGAAAGGTATGCTTTTAGTCAAAAAGATATATGCATTGAAGTCTTTGTCAGGTACTATTATTCACTGGAAACAAATAAGAGATAGCAATGGCCCTTGAGGAATTTACAACAGAGTAGAAATAAAACACTAAATATTAATTTTCTTTTCACATGTTCATCCGATGGGTGGTCTGATTAGATGAGTAGGAGTCAGCCTTGGTTACACACTGGACTCATCTTGGAAACTTTAGAAAACACTGGTGTCTGGGCTCCATTTCCAGAGATTTTGATTTAATTGGTCTGGCTAAACAAGTCTTACAAGCTCCCCAAGTAATCTTCATATGCAGCTCAGGTTGGTAATCTAGAATCTAGAAGGAGGGGACCTGGGGATCAGGAATCGAGAAGGAGGAGGATTCCAGGTTAAATAGAGGGGAGGGGAGGGCAGAGACGGAGAGCAAGGAAGAGGCACATACAATCAACACTAACCACCATTCTGCATTTAGCAACATTTAAGAGGTCCCCACATTGTGAGAAGCATTGCAGAGAATCTATTCATACCATTCAGAGAGCGCACATTAAGAAGTAAAACAAACACCACAAAAATCAAATGCCGCTGTTTATTTAATGAATGTCTTTCAAGGGGTTATAGACAGGAGAAAGACATTATTGTAATAAGCTCACATCATCTCTGCCAGGTAGGGGGCAGGTTAGGCTTTTATTAAATGATGCCATGTTGAAGTACATTCTTTGCTTGAATCAGAAATTCATGCAATGTCGTCTATGGGGATCAGCTAACAACATAACATCACAAGGCTTATAAACTTAGCATTGCAGAGGAATACTTCTAGGGATAGGACCTCACAGGACAGGCTGGGAAAAGAGGCCTGAAAGGGAGGGTGGAGACATCTTTGGAGGGAAGACAGGAACAATGTATAAAGTTGCAGGCTATTACTATTACAATGATTCAGTCTTACAATGCCAGGCACATTGCTCAGAGTTTTCATGACCGTCACTAGCATTAACCCTGTCAGGCAAGGATTATCCCCAGAGTACCAAGAAGAACTTGCTACACAGAGAAGCTAAGCAACTTACGCAGAGGAAAACAGTTCCCAAGTTAAAGTTTGTTCTAAATGAGATTCCACAGATTACTCCTTTAATCTTAAGCATTCCTTTAAAGGACGGTGAGGTGGAGAGACAAGTTGGTGAGGATGAGGTAAAGAAACTAAAATTTCCCTTCACATCTTAAAATCAGAACAGGTTATGTAAGTGACTGATAAGGATTTCAGAATGAATAGGCAACTGCTAACTAAAGGCATCTATGAATGACGGAATGCACTGCAGACTTCAGAACGAGGGCTGTGGAAGGGACTTCAGAATCTTCAGTCCTCCCAAGAGCATTGCTCAGTCTTCAGACCAGTGTCTTGGAAATGGACTGAGGGAAAAATGAATGGTTGCCATACACTACTCAGTGAATTAATATACACATTTGAGTTTCTTTTTTAATTTAAACTTATTTATCTAATTGTATGCTAAGAGCACTTGCAAGTCATGTGTTGGACTCAGCATCCTGTGCACATATGTGCACATGTGTATCACACACACACACCTGTTTAGAATTCCCGGATGCCATATTTGCTACTATATAAACAAAACGAAGTAGGAATCAATAATATTTGATCTAAGCTTTCTAGCAACTAGAAAACAGAGTTTCTGGGATAAACCTAACATCAGGCCAGTCCTTCACTTTTCCAGTTTAAGATACCATTTATTGTTCACTCATCATGGGCTAGGCACTGTGATATGTTCCTTAAAACATCATCTCATTTAGACAACACAATGACACCTTGAGGTTAGTAATGTTACTAGCTTTTATTTACTAATGAAGAACCTGAAACTTCAAGAGGGAAATGGGCTTACTCAAGGTCACACAGTTGGGAAGTAGTTGGATGGGGGATTAGAATCCATTAGCACTTCCAACTCCAGGGTGTATGTTCTCAGTCAGTATGTGATGATGGAAATGGCAATTAGGTAAGTGTGATGTACAATTACAGCCTTTCATTTTCTGCAAATTCAGTGATAAAAGAACATCCAATATCAGCTACAAACGCAGATGTTGGCCATATATTTATATCAAGATCCAGGACACAAAAAAGAAGTCTATGGTATTCAGCAATGACTAGTTCCCAGCCTGGATATGATGCTTTAGTTTTGAGTCTGCAGTTTTAGAGAGATTATGTATTAGTTTTCTATAAATGCTATATCTAGTGACTACAAATAGAGAGAGAAAGTTAGTATCTCACTTTTCTTTAGGTCAAAGTCTGACAAAAGTCTAACAAAGTCAAGATGTTGGGAGAGTTTAATACCTTTACAAAAGCCAGTTTCTAGCGAGAAAATCAGTTTCCTTGACTTTTCCAGCATCTAGAGGCCATCCACCTTTGGCTTGTGCCCTCTTCCTCTATCTTCACAGCTAGTGTCAGTGGGCTGAGTTCTCATAGAACATCACTCTGTCTCTACAGTGACCTACTTGCCATCTTTCTCTCTGACTCACACCTCCCTCTTCCACTTTTAAGGACTCTGGGGCCAACAAGTATCTAATTAACAACCTTAATTTTATCTTGATCCTGCATACCCCTCTGTCACGTAAAGCAATATATTCTCAGGTTCCAAGGATTAAAATGGATGGTTTTGGGGAGCTATTATTCTGTCTGCCATAATTGCTAAAAAACTAGATCACAAATTAAAATGAGACCAAGAGAAGCAAGAAATGGCAGAAAACAATGCTGCTGCACAGAATGGCTTCAAATGAAAAGCAAGAGTCCTCCGCCTGCTTCTGAGTCCCACTCTCACTTTCCACTAAGTAACTAACTTTAACCTCTTTTGGTAGGGGGCTGGAGTATTTCTGCAGGTTACCTCCATACCTCTTAATTGAGTGCTTATCAAGTTTTCAATTATTGTCTTTATTTTAAAAGTATCCTAGGGTTGCCATAAAAAAGAACTACGAACTGGATGGCTTAAGACAACAGACATTTATTGTCTCACGTTCTGAGGCTACAAGTCTAAAATCAAGATGTTGGCAGGACCATGCTCACTGATAATTGTAAGAGGGAATCCCTCCTTGGCTCGTCTTGAATTTTGATGGTGTTCAGACAATCCTGAGCAGTCACTGGCTTGCAGTTATAGCTCTAATTGTCCTTGTCGTCACATGGTTTTCTCCCTGTATGCCTCTGTGTCTTCAAATAACTGTCTTATGAGAACATAAGTCATTTGGGTTAGGGGACTACCCTATCCTAGCATGACATCATCTCATCTTAACTAATTATACCAGTAATAACCCCTCTTTCAAGTAAAGTCACGCTCGAAGGCACTGGTGGGAGGGGGTAAGACTTCAGCATGTGTTTTCAGGGGGACTTATTTCAAACCACAACACTTTTGTCTAAGGAATTCTGTAGTGAGCAATGAGGATATTAGGGGAAATAGAGGGCGCAACCAGGAGTCTTTATTAAAACATAAATAAAGAGAAAGGCATCTGGTCCAAGATGGTAGGAAGAAAACATGAACTGATCTCTTCTCTCTCTGGTAATACCTTAAAAATATGGTGAAGAAATACAAATGGTAAAAACTCAAACTGTATCCACCGCCGAAGGGAAATCATCAGTGGAGAAATTCCAAGAGATCTTTGAAAAACAGAGAAAATGGAGACTGATTAAAGATGAGTGAAGACAGCCCACCTGCACTGCTCAATTCCCAGAGTTTCTGTACTTGGAAAAATAAGTGTGATGGAAGAAATGGAACGAGATGTGCAGGTAAAGAGAGGGAGATTAAGCAGAGGCCTGTTGATGGAATAGTCAGTCCTACACCCCATGTACTACACAGTCAGCAGAAAGGTTTGCTCAGTCAAGCTCCTACTTGATCATCTCAGCAATATCTCCCATCTAAATGCCCAATCCACCTCTTCAGAGGCGTCAGTTGGCTTCCTAATGCCTTACTGTGAACAGGAGCAGACAGCTAAGGATGACCCCCTACGTGGGAACCACTGACAATAACGAAGGGGAAGGTCATGACTATAGAGAAACAAATACTCAGGAACTAGAAGAGAATTTTTAAAACATCTAATTAGTTTCCTTTAAAACATTTAAGATGATACTGTAACCGTGAAACAAAAATTGCACTAAAAATAAACTAAAAATAAAAGAAAACTCTAGGAAACTAAAAATATCTTTGGCAATGTAACAAGAAAAAAAAAATCTATAGTAGAGTAAGAAAGTAAGGGTAAGAGCAATGCAACATGTGCTGAGAGAAAGGGAGTCTGATCTTAAAATTCTCTACCAACTCATTAAAAGTGAAGGTTGACTTAGAATAGACAGGAATTCAGGAAACTCACCTGTTTTTTTAGGAAACTCGTGCAAGCTCAGGTAGTAAACCCAGAATGTAAGTGGCCTGAGACCTCAAAAGCAGAATATCCTAACAGCCAAGAAAGTCAGAGGACAGCAGCTGGCAGATTTTAAAGGTCTAGACTGGTTTAGGAGCCCAGGCTGGTAGGAGTTAGGTCACCAGATTGGAAAAAACAAGAGTAAAGGTGAAGCTAAGTGATAAGATTTAAAGGATTTAATAAACCATCCAGGACATGGGAGAAACAATTGGCTGAGTGTAAAATGGGGGATTCTACTTAAAATTTGGTACTGAAGTTTTTCCTCTCTGAGGAATGCAAGGATTGAGGCATTGGACCTGAAGAAAAGGGGGCTGAGCCTGGGCCTGATTCTTAACTCTGCTGTAAACACAACTATGCAGTGATGATAATTCAAGTTCTGTGATTTATTTTTAGGTTTGGGAACAAAACTACCAATAATTCACTGCAAACTTCAGTCATGGTTGCTGGACAGAAAACAGATGCTGTTGATTTTGGATGAAGGGGAGAAATGTGGGTGGAAAGGTGAGTGTGGTAATGGCATTGTCTTATAAAACTAGGAGTCAAGAGGGCTATGGCTATGGTGGTGTGACAGGGAGTGTTGGGAATTGTGCTGTGAGAAGTGGAGGTGACCCCAGGACAAACTAGGATCTATATTAGGAGTGGATTTGTGACAAAATCTTCACTGCAGGATTCATAGGCAGTGAAGAGACAACAATTAAGAAATGGATAAGCAGTTCATTTAGAGACATAGAGGTAACCTGACACCACCACCCACACCCAGAGTTAAATCTTGTTGCCTCTGAAGAGTGGGATTGTGAAAAGAAAGTATAAGTGAGGAGATTGTTGCTTTTCATTATACATCATTCTGTCCATAGGATTTCTTTTTAAATGATGTATGTGAAATTATGTTAATATGATAAATATATTTAAATGTTTTATTTTTTAAATTTTCAAGGATTTTTATAAGTAGCAAAAAAAGTATAATGAATTCTCAGTGTCCAGCTTCAACAAGAAACTCATGTTCAGTCTTGTTTCATCTAATTCCTCCCCATTTCCCCATTCCATTTTATTTTGTAGCAAACTACATGTCATTATTTCATTTCTAATTATTTCAGTGTCTTTCTAAAATACAAACATTTCTTTATTTTACTTAAGCATAAACTATTATCATACTTTAAAAAATTATTTATTACCAACAAATGCTCAGCTAGGGCTCAAATCTTCACTCTTATAAATTAAGTTAATTTTATCTCATAGATTACATTTTGTTTTTAAATATATAAAAAGTCCTTGCATTAAAAAAAAGAGAGTCAGTTCAGTCTGTATGACTGCAGAGTACAGAACTAGAGAAAAGATTTCAACAAAATATAAAGAGGAAGGGCTTGAGAATCAGAAAAACTGTCTCTTGGCATGCGCTGCTTCAGAGGTCATGTGTAAATCCACATCTCTCTAAATAAGCAAATGGAGACTGCACAACTAGCTTTCTTACGAAGGTGATTTTCCCAATTATGATCTCTAATAACTTTATATATTTTTTAATTCTAAAGTCTTTATGAATGCATAGAAAACCTTTCCACCCAAGAACTATTTGTCTCATATGCACAATTTTAGACAATGCATTCAGAAGTTTTTTTCTTTTCTTCTCCTCCTTTCTACCTTTGTGAATGTTTCTCATAAATTTTACAGTTTTCTAAGTCTCTGCCCTAGCTACCTAAATCATTTGAGGTTAAATACTTGATCCATTATATTGTTAAATCTCTAAGATCAAACACATAGGGGGTGCTTGCTTTCAACCTGCCCCCACCCCCACCTCCCCGCCCCCTGCACAAAACCCTCCTCAGGGACAGACAGGAGGCCCTGAGATCTGCAGCAGGAGGCAGGAGGCAGGAGGCAGGAGGCAGGAGGTTTGTCCAGAACTGCTCTCTAAAATGGTATCTTGTCAAAGATGTGGGGAGTGGGACTGCGTAGAGGGAGAAGAGGAGCTGAGACCCAGTTGGAAGAAAAGGCCCAGCTGAGCTAACTGGAGCTATGGGGCTAGAAGACCCTTTGAATGTCCCAAATGTAGGTGAGGAAGTCATTGAATACAAGATACCTCTTAAAGCAGAAGCTTCGTCTTGGGCAAGATAACTCCTTTGTGCCAAGGACAGTGGCTAGACAGGGGGTGAGCTGTGAGCCACAGCAGCCAGCACTCCTCACCTGGGGTCCCACGAATACCTCAGCCCGCAAGAGGGGCTCTGGGAAAAATGCTGCTAGGATGAAAGCTATCACTCCCCCTGTCCTTCAAGCATTCGGTGGTTCCATGGGAACTTCTCATTGTTCTTGAACACGTGATTGATTCTTTTTAAATTCCTGAAGTATTTAGATACATCCTGGCCAGTCTTGTTTCATCTGACTCCTCCCCCATTTCCTGACTACATGCCTCGCTTTCCTTTTCAGACCAGACTTTCCAAAGCACAATGGCTGGTCTTCTTCACTCCTGAACTCTCCGGTTAATTTATCTACATGTGCTCTACTCTGGAGACACTTTTATAAACTTTTGCAAATTCACAGGTGTCACCACAACAGACTCCATATGGCAGTTCACTTATTCTAAGTCACAAGTCACTAAACTGGTATTTAATTACAGTTCTGACTCTCGTAAAAATGGAATTTTAAACCAGTTCATCAGAAATCACCTGATTAGCACTAGCTGGGTAATCTGTCATCTCCTACAACAAAAGTGCTCCTGCAATAAGCAATCCACGTTTTGCCCAGTATAACCCTTGCTCCTGCTCCCTTCCACCTAGAAGTCTCTCATTCGCACAGCTCCTTGAAGCTCCTTCCTAGTTGCTAGGTCGAATGCTGCCTGATTCATGAATCGTAGAATAAGATCAATAAGATCTTTAAAATGTACTCAGTTGAATTCTGTGTTTCAACACTGGGGACAGAGTAATGATAAATAGCAGTAGTGAAAGTGAAATATATTTTGCTCACATTTTGAAGCCCCCATCTCAAAGTTGCTTCTCTGTGAAATCTAACTGCACTCTTATAGGCAGAGCTTATGCCTTTTCGCTACAGTATTTACATATGACATGCAATTATCTTGTAATGAGTCTTTCTTACTAAAGTATAAATTCCTCAAGTCATGGAATATTCATTTGCTTCCTCTGGGTCTAGCACAGTTCCTGGCATAGAGCAGAGGTACAATAAAGGTTCTGTCAGAAGAATGAATGAATGAATGAATGAATCAATCAATCAATCAAAAGTTGGGATCTTTCTTATGGTACAAATCCAGTTATTCTTACTCTTTCCTTGACATTTCATAATTGTCCCTAATGTGGTTCTCAAGCAGAGCTGGGAAATAAACATTGGAATAATAAGCCTGTCTTGTGTAGTTCACTAAATCAGCACAATAAGCTCATGTTTTAAACAAAAAAGGGAGGGGGGTACGATTGCTGCTAAAGCTCTGGCACAATCAATTTTAATTAGCATTGCTCATTGTGAGAAATGATAAGGTATCAGTCATTGTAATTGCCAGTGTTGACAATTAGTTAAAATCATTAACATCTCAAGACCTAAGATAATACAGACTTACTGAATTTTAAAGATTTGGAGGAAAGGTAGGTAGGCATTATTAGGAAATGCCTTCAGTTTTGCACAAGCTCAACAAACACACCTGCTGAATGATCACTATCCAGTTTTCTAGGGGAGCTAACGAGAGAGACCTAAGTACTGTCTTAGATTGCCCTTCCTTATTACCCACAGTGCTATCAGAGAGAGTCTCCTAAAAACGCAGCCTTCTGTGTGTCGCTCAAAACTCTCCTTTTGTCCACAGGAAAAAAATCCCACTCTCCTTAGTACTGAATTCATAGTTCTTAGATTTCCAACTCTGATATGACCCTCCATTTCTTGATGCTCCCTTCTCAACGAATGTACATATGGTCTCTTCTTCACAGCTTTGATCTTCGGTCCTCTGTAACTCAGCATAGCCTACTTGTCTTAAACACTTTACTACCTCTCTATGCCTCTCCACCTCATTTTTTTCTTGACAAACAGCTTATTCTTTAAGACCCAATTCAAATGACTTCTAGTCACAAGAAAACAGTTTACTCCTTGTGCTCCCCTATGGATTTTTTTTAGGTAGAATGGTTTGGAGGAGGAGAACTGTATGTATCTCTTATCCTACTTTGTTATAATCAACTATTATTCATCTGTGTTTCTAAGAAGCCTTTGTCTTCTGGGTATTCTTTCCTGGCAAAGAGTAGACCTGCATCAATTGTCTGTTGAATGAGGAAATCAATGTATAGATGGTGAGATAAGTGAGGAAAGGAACAAGGTAATAAGTGAATGAATAAATAATGAGCCTGTTCATCAGCAACAACTCTTTCAGCACAAATCTTTGTAGAGCCTGATCATGAACCACACTTCTTTGGCACTTGGAGTCTTTCTACTTTCTACTTTTCTGGAGGGGAATAAATACCTCTGATACCTTCAAACTTCTAACGTTGTGTCTCCATTGATCTAAATTAGCTTCACTAACTTTTTACAAATTCCAATAAAAAGAAGACTTATCACACTGATGTGGCGTGAAGACCCATTCTGTGAAAACCCTGACGTGCCCAACTATGTTGCTCATGTATAATCAAGAAGTCTTAGGGTAGAATGTTGTGATAATGGGGACACAAAACAGAGAGATGTTGTTTCATAAAGAAGTGATTCTAACTAAGAAAAAAAAATTCAAACATGAGGGCCTATGAGTAGAAGTTATAAGGAAATGTTCCAGTGTTAAATTAAAAGTGGCATTTTAATTGTATCATTGTCCACTTTCCCCATTTTCCTCCTCTCTTGAATTTCTCCTGTTTCTATTTATAACTTGTTGACAGAATCACCAGTCACTCCATTTTCCACTTGATTTCACTTTTCCCTTTTTTTTTAACTCTTAGGAGCAATTGGTCATTTGACCTTGTCTTTTTCACTCTGTCCCCACAGTCATTATCTGAATTCAGATCTACATTTATTTCTCAATTCTTGTCCCAAATCCAGTGGGATTTATGCTATCCCTGATTTATGCTCCTCACTATCATCCTATTTCATCAAAGAGAATACTACTGATACTAATTAAAAGAACCCCACAACTTTGGCTACATTCAATGTATGTGGTCCATTTTCCTAGACAGAGAACAAACCTTCCCTTGGAGTATAAACAGATCCTTAACTAATATGCACTTTGCTTTCCTTATTGCTTATTTCTTATTTCCTTATTATTCCTTATTGCTTATATCCTCATTCCTTATTACTTGCTTTCCAGTTATTCTATTCCTCACATCTTTTTGTAATACATGCCAGGGCTATTTATAATTCTATTTCTTTGCTTTTATTTTTTAAGGTGTAATTCAATTCAGCTTTTCCAAAAAGTCTTCCTGGAGGAAATCTTAACGCATTCTGCAACTTGGAATAATCATTTAAATTCTCATGTTTACCTCCAATACTTTACATCTTCATCTATCTCTACATTATGTCACTTGTAGAGTGACTTTATATTCTTCACTATGTATCTTATTTTACAATAGTGAGCTACTTGAGGACATGGGCCATGTTTTACTTTATCTCAGTGACATCCGAATCTAGGCCAATGCTTGGCATATGGAAGACATTTAATAAAATCTCTGAGTTAGCCTTAGCAAGTCATATAATTACCTATATAACCCAGATTTCTGGCTTCTCCTGAAAACTTGAAGATTTCTCAAGACTGGGCTTGAGTTCCTGTGTTACAGAAGCTATTCCTCAAGAACTAAGCACTCTTCAGTTTGCTGTATCCCCACCAACCTCTCCTGTTCTACTTCCAGGTAGCTTCACTCCTTTAAGTTACATATCTGGCTCTGAGTCTGAGGTCCTTTCTACTGTGATACAAATTGTGGTATCAGTTGGGAGATGGAAGTTGATCTCAATTTTAGCTGTGTCTCATTTTAACTTTGAGATGCTATGCTTCTGAAAACAAAAAGCAAGTTTAACTGAGGAACGTAGGTAACTCCAGTTCTGAGCACTCTTCCGGCCAGCAAAATTTAAGACATTATTAACTGGCCTTTTGAAAATATCAGTTAAAATACAAGTTTATGAGAATCCATTGTGGTGAAAAAGCCAACTCAAGAAAGTAATTCAGGTTCCATTCCTATGTTGATTGATCAATATGTAATTTTGCATGTATCTGACAAAGGAAGCAGAATTTGAAAAGTAGGACACTTCTAGTTATGTCTAATTGCATTATGCAAATGTTTCCAATAGATCTATTAGTCTATTGAACCTACTATTGTACTAGTTGATGTCATTCTGAAATGCCCTGATCCTTTCGAAATTCTTTCCCTTTCCCATTACCCTTCTACTCTTCCTTCCCTTCCCCTTCCCCTCTCTTTCCTTTTCTTGTTTAGTGTAAATATTATGCAGAACTTCTTGAGTAAGGTTAAGGCATTGGAAACCACTCTGATTTGTTCCAAGCTCTGATTTGAACAATGATGGCTAGATTTGGAGATGTGGTTGTAACAGGTAACCTGGCTATAACATTTGTCTTCCCACTGAACTGTAGAGCATAATTGACTAAACTGATTGGCTGGACAACTTTTACACTCCCTCATCATTTCATGTATATACTTTCTGAGGAGATACTTATGCTCCATACAAGACTGTAACTTCCTGTCTCTCTAGTCACCTCTAGGTAAGTGACTTGGGAAGGGAAAATAAGAGCTCTTTTGGGTGGTGTTATGGAAATAGTACTGAGGTTTGAGAGAGAAGTGGTTGAAAACAATAGCCTATCATCTTTATATTACCCATAGTCCTTTGTATAGTGTTTGGCTCAGACTAGTACTCAACCTATTGCATATATGTATGCTTTATGAGGTAGACAAATTTGTCTTACATTGAAAGTGGTTTGCCTTCTGGTCATGACTTAAATTATTTGATAGTAAAAACCTAAGAATAACTGCTTACATATTTCAAAATCAAATAATGTTAGGGAAGCATGCTGAGATCTACAACACACAGAAGAAGTTTTATAGTTGCTTTCCAACATCCTCACAAATGGAATCTCCGTCTCCCTGTGTTCTTTAACTCATCATAAAACTCTCTCTTTGTCTGGCATTGGAACAATTTATAAACGTATCAGTCTGACCAAATAGGTTACCAACTCCTGGAGAATAAAGAGTATATTTGATTAAGTCTCCAGGCTCCATGTTTAACTTAGTGCTTTGTACACAGGAGGCTCAGTAGATATTTTATGAAATTATTTGTATCTATAGAGAAATAAAGTATAATTGTGTAGAGAGAATAATCTTGCATTAATTTCAAAACCACACAGCTATATATATTCAAGAAACCTTAGGATGGGTTTTGAATAGTGAAGAAGCAATCGTACAATAAAGAAAGAACATTCAGGAGGAAGAAATGGCCTCAATTTATAAAATTATTTAATAGTAAACCAGAAAGCTAGTATATATTCGTCTGCCTATATTTCACTGCCATAATATCTGCACTCCTGTGAGAAATACTTTTCATATAGTAGCCCTCTCTCATAAAAGTGTGAACCAACTTTAGAATTGGTCATTTCTTGGCATTTCACTTGGAATCCACTTCTATTCTTAATTTCAAATGTCTATTACATTATTGACAAGATACTAAATCTTCTGTATTCTTAATAGTTTGTTCTCACTGAGTAATTTAGTCAGGTTCCAGGCAAGTCAACAGTTACCATTCTAGGTGTTTTTATCAGGGAATTAGTTATATAAGTTATAGAAGAAGTAAGGTGTCAAATGGGGAAAACAAGACCAAGAAAATCGCTCATATAAGTCTTTCTGAAGGAGGTAGTGTTAGCAGAGCCTAGAACCTGGATCCATCCCTTGGAAGCCAGAACCACAGTAGAGATCTCCAGTAACAATATGGATCAGGAAGGAGGGATGGTCCGATTGAAGCTTTAGCCAGGGAGGAGACACATCAGGCTATAGTCATTGGAAATACTGATGCCCTGTCTTCCTCCACTCTATTCTTTTTATTAGTGCTTCCCTGAAGGTCATTATGCAAGAAAGCTTGGAAATATAGTTTCCTACAGGCAGAGCAGGGGGATACAAAATGGAGCAAGGAAAGAATCTGAAAAGAAATAGGTAAATGCCAGCAAATTATTTTATCAATTAATGAGAGATATATGAGAATCTCTTTCCATAATTTTGGATTTATATATTTTTTCCCTGTTTGATGGTGATGGTGATACAAATAACATTACTATCTGAAATGTTTAATATACTTATATACTTTAATATACATATAATATACTCATAATGGCCTTATGAGGTTGGTCTAGTGATTACTATTTCTCTTTACAGATAAAAAAACTATGGGGAAAATTATGTAAGTCATGCACCTAAGCAGGTAGTGAACTGTGATTTGTATTCAAGACAACTTGTTGACAGAATCTGTGTGCTTAAGCACTATACCATATTGCCTTTTTATCAGTAGTTGTGTTAATTTTAAAGGTATATGATGAAATGTATTCAACTTTGTAGCTGCTGTAACTTGTTAGGAAATTACTTTTTACTCTATTATGTAGTGACTACTTTACCTTTTGACTTTTTTAAAAGTAAAAATGTATATTTTTGTAAACTTTTTTATGTCTAGAAAGTTTATGTTTACAATATTCAGTGGGCATATGTATTTTTCCATTTTTGACTGTTAATATTTCACTATCTATGATTTAAATAAATTTCTTTAACTATATTTAGACTTTTTAATTTAATATGATCTGTATATTTTAACTGAGTTTATATATACTTTAGTACAGAAAACTACAAATTTGTAACTATACTTCTTGCTTTCTATTTGATTTTCATTAAAAAGATATTTACCCTTAATTACTCCTTTCTATTATATTAAGTTTCCTTTATTGTTTTGTTTTCACTATAGGAACTTAGAAGATATTCATTTTAAACACTTTAATAAGTGTATTTGACTTAAAATCTAAAGATAATAAAAAAAATTCTCTCTACTCCAAAGAACAACTTTAGCCCAGATTTAACTATAATCATTTTCCCTTTATTTCTGTCTAATATTGTAGCCCTTTTTTATAAAAATCACTTACAAGTGATTAGTTGCTATCATATTTCTCTCCTACCAGAAATATGACAATGCTACATTACTTTTAACAACACTGCCTCTTAACATGTAATACTTCATACGTGCTTTTAGATTGAAGGAATACGTGTGATGCTTTCATTTACACTTGCTGACTGCTGATGCTTACTCACATGTATATCAATAACTTTTTTCTTATTTCTTCTTGCATCTTCTTTCATATTTTATATTACTTTTCAGAAATATATCTTAAAGTATACTATGTAATTTTGTTAGTAAACATTGTCAGCTTTTTGTTAGTAAATATATTTGATTTATCCATAATTTAATAATTTAACTAGGTATAGAATTCTTAATTGATAATTATTTTTCAGCATTCTGAAGGTATTATTTTATTGCTTTCTGGTTTCTATCATTCTTTTTGCTAAGTTCTGTTACTCTAAAAATGAGGACTTTTTCATATATAATTTGCCTTATGTCTTAGATCACATTTTTTATTTTTTCTTAGTCTACAGTGACTTTTTCCTCCATAATTTATTTTTATTTTGAAATACTTACTGAACCACAAAACTTGAAAAATAGTACAGAGAGGTTGCATATGCTGTTTATTCAGTTTTCCATGATGGTTACATCCTTTATAACTATAGTACAATAGCAAAATCAGAATATTTGGCATTGGGGCAATGTGTTTCTATAGTTATAAGGCATTTTATCAGATGTATGGATTCATGTAATAACCACATCAACCAATAAAGAAAACTATTCTCTCACTACAAAGTTCTTCCTCATGCCTCCTCTAGTCTTTTCCATCCGGAGATCATAACTAATTCCTGGCAACTACTGATCTGTTCTCATCTCTGCAGTGTTGCCATTTTGAGAATTTTATACCAGTGGAATCATGAAGTATGTGGTCCTCTGAAACTGAACATTTTTCACTCATTGTAATGCTTTTTGAGATTCATTCAGATTATTGTGCCATTCAATAGCTTTCAACCTATTTTTTATATTGCCAAGTAGTATTTCATGATATGGATATATAACAATTTAACAATTCAGATATGATATATCTGTTATTTCCCCTTTTATGCCATTAAAGTAAAGCTGTTGTGAATATTCATGTGCATGTTTTTGTGGGGTTCAAAATTTTCATTTCCCTGGGTTGACTAGTCAGGAATATGGCAAAAGCTGCACGGTAAGTGTATGTTTAGTTTTATAGGAAACTTCCTAGCAGTTTTTAGTTCCTAGAAATTCCAGTTCTGAGAATTGCTGTGACATTTTACATTCTTATCACCAGGAGTTTAGGCATAACTTTTCATGTTTTATGCATTTATATGTGTTTAAATTCTAAGGAGTCATTAGTCTCACCAATTCAGGAAATTTTTGAACCGTTACCCTTGTATTATTTTTTAGTCCTTATTTTTTTCCTGTTTTACCTTCCTTGAAATTCCAGAAAATTATAAGTTGGAAATTTTTGCCTATTTTCCATATCCAGTTTTCACTCTTTTATATACTTTTGCCTCTTTTTTCCACTTTGTGCATTGCACAAATTAACTAGTTACATGTTTCACTATATCTACATGACGATGTAATACATTGATTGAATTTGCTTATTTTAATGATTACATCTTTCATTTGTAGAACTTCCATACAATAATTTAAAAGATTTTCCTTTTCTTTTTTCATAGGTCTTTATTAGTTATTTTTCAAATCTCTAATTTCCTTATATGACTTTACTAAATATACCTCTTTTATAATTGCCACTATATCTTTATATCACCTGAAGCTCTTGGCTATTTAATCTTACTGTTTCGAGCGTGCTAACTTTTACTTATAGCAGCAGTTTTTAATTCTGGATTTTGATTCCATCATTGAATTTCTTTATGAGAATATTATAAAGCCTATGTTGAAAGTGTATCCTACCAGAGATTTTCTTCTTACTTCTGTCAGGTAACTCAAAGTCAATTTTATTTTTGGCTTAGAGTTTTTATCCTATGAGATGGTATACGTTTAGATTTCTAGCATGATTCTTTGATTCTTAGTTCTTAAAGCCAAAAATTTCACCAAAGCAACCAATAACTATATATATATATATATATATATATATATATTTATTATTGTCTTTCAATGCTGATAGGTAGATTTTACTTAATCTACTCTTTATATAAAGTCAGGCTTTATGAAGTTTTTCTAAGTGTCAACATGGGAGAGTCTAGTACTAATCTCTTTTCCAAATGTAAACTGAAAACTGATGTCTTCAATTTAATGATCTTAAGAATTCTTCCCTTCCCCACAGTTACACTGTCTCTCCTCCATCTTGCTGATTTTTCTTTTGTTTCATTCTTTGCTTTGGGGCTCTTGTCATTCCCCTTTTCTTCTTGTGAGTTCAGTCCTGCATTTACAAGTTTATTTTATGCAGGTATTTGAAAATGTAGAGTTCTTTAGTTATATAGATTACCATATTGTCATAGATCAAAGGTTATATAAGTTATTTTTATACTTTGATCTAACACTAAACTATAATGGTCCTTTGATGACATTTATCTTAATCCTTATCCTATATTGTAAAAGATTTAAATGACTACCATACTACAAATATTTTTCCTGTAGGTAAATATTCCATAATGAGACATTCTAAAATAAAACTCCAAAATATTATTTTAGTCAAGTACTATCTACTTTCAATTTTTAAAAAGGATTCCATCTTATTTTCAAGTGACAATGCTATTAACTTCATTTTAGAAACACATCTCTACTTAGCATGTCAAGGTAAGAATCAGAAGTTACCTGCTGTAAGCAATGCTCCACAGGGGAATAAGAATACCCACCAAAGTGAGGATTGCTTACAAAATTTATTTTCTTCCAAATAGAGTCGAGATCTTGGACTGTTGTGTGTGTTTTTTTTTAACTGGTGCTGAGACTGACTCACAGAGATGTAAATAATGGCATCACAAGGGATTGTTAAAATCGAGTTTTGTTAAGCTCCTTTTGGGAAATGTCAGCAAATCACCTTTTAAAAATTAATAACGAGGCATCCAAGGTTCCAAATTATTTGATTTTTAATTTTTAAAATAAATTAGACAGAACAGGATTCAAGGTTATCTTAAAATGTCAGTCTCACTCATGTGTTCCACAATAAGCTTACTTGAGCAGAAGGGAAGGGGCTGAGCTATTAAACCTGTGTGGGTAATTGTGCACACCCTGGGGTTGCCCGAGGGAGTGTGTGAATATCATTTGTCATTTGTTTTATAAAAGAAACAAAAACCATTGAAAACCATTAGTCTAGCCCAGCACATTCATTTTACAGATGTAGAAACTAAGGCCCGGTGAGACTCCACAGCCCAAGTTTGTGGTGGAGATGAGATTTGAATTCAGGTCCTTGAAGTTGTAGTTCAGTATACTTTCTAGTACACCATAATGAAAAGTGAATATTTTAATTGCCTCTTTATGGAAAACAGAGTGCCACTTGGTTACATTTTTCTTGCTGCATTGAAGCATGCTCTCTTTCAATCAGATTAAAGCTGACAGAAATGAAACAGTTTTGGGTATATATCCTTGGGTTGGCTCCAGGGTCTCTAATCTGCATTTCATCATGATACAAGCACATGTTTCCATCATTCCATCCATCAGCTGGGATGTTAATCACATGCTAACCCAATTTCCTCTATGAATTTATTACTTAGTCTTCGTTTAAGTTCATGAAACCTAACAGAGTCCCAAATAAACATAACAACCTTAATAAGAGGATCTTGACTCAAGAACCATGCTTACTAGGCAATATAGCCCAAAGATGAAGCCTTAGGAGCAATGGGGGAAAAAAATATCAGTCTTGAAATTAACACCTTGGGGACTGTCTATAAAAATAATTTTAATGAAAAATGTTGATATATTACATGTAGACACTGAAATAGATGAGCAAATAATAAATTGGCAATAAAAACAATTCTCGTTTTAACATGGGACAGCTCAGTTGTACCAAATCGATCTACAATTTTCCAAAATTAGAGGTGTGGCCTTCAGAATAGAGTAGAAGATGTTGGAGTGCCCAGGGAGGGGGGCGGCAAATGGAAGCTATAAGTGGAAGGCATTTTGAAAGTAGAGTCCAAATGCAAATTGGTTGTTAGAGAAACTATTCAGATCCATCTGGTGGCTGCATGTAATGAATACTAGAAATCCCATCAATGTATATTCATTTTGGCAATGGTAAAGGAAAGTAAAATAGAACAAGGCAGGATACCAGAGTGTGGATGTTGGACTCCAATGCCCTTGTAAATGTGTAGTGAATACTCATTCCTTGTTTTAGCTGTTAATCATAAAGTCAATGGAGATTCTGAGTTTAAAAAAAGGCAATAAGTGTCATGGACATAATAACTAAATTATATAACTGAGGAGAAAATGTCTCTTTTCTGTTGAACTTCCAAACTATCTGTCTATATAGATTTATTCATTAATTCCACCTACATCTGTTCCTGAGCACCTGTTACATGCCAGGCAGCGTATCAGGCCCTAGATAAAGAAATAAGAAGGAACTACATTCCAGCCTTCAAAGAACTCTCTGTCCAGTGGGGAGAATAGACTGAACATATGCAGTAAATGTATATGGATAAGAACTGAGCTACACTGACTATTAGTTATATAATTACTATCTACCAGATACTGATTCAAGTATTCCACATATATTATCTCATGTAAATCTTCCAAGTACCCTATCCATGAAATATAAATCATCCTCACATTTTACTGGGCAGGGGAGATGGCTTGAGTCAAGTGTTTGAAGCTTGAAATGGAATTTTATATTTGTGTCTGGGAGGTGAGGCAGTCCTGTGTGGCTATAACATAAATTTGAAGAGGTTCTTAACAAGGATACCACTGGAAAGGAGTTAGAGACAAAGGAGAGGAACTTTGTGGGCGTATCTCAAGATTTCAAGTCTATCTGCTCACAAGAGACACTCAGTGTAGGGTACTAAGCAAGATACATGGACTTACTCAAACACAAGAGTGGATAGTCGATTGGAAAGATGAGACAGCAAGAAAAGAGAACAGCTAAAGGAATTTACAAGTAGTCTAGTGTGGTGGACAGGGCAGGAGAGGAGAGAAAATGGATGATGTAATGCTAACTGGAAAGGAATACAAGTGGAAGGGACTGAATTTCAGCACAACTCTCACGTTTCCATTCCACTTTTCTTCAAATTCTTAAACTCTGTTGGAGTCCCAGATAGTTTTTTGTCAACCAGAAAAAAAGCAATTTTCCAGAAACTGACAAGGTCTTCTGAGAATCTTTCTTTCTTTCTAAGCCTTCTTGAATATAGTGCAGTTATCGGTTGTTTTGGGCTTGATAACCCTGTACCTCAGAGATACTTTGCAATCAATAATTAAAATAAACAGCATCCAGGCTGAAAATGAAATCGGGTCATTTAAAATCATGGTTACTTCTCAGCAAAAAAAACCAAACCAAACAGAAACAGAAACCTTCAAAATGTTATCAACACACTCAGCCATAGTCCTATGCAGTCTTGAGTAGGAATGACTCAAATCTCCTGTTTTTCATGATTGAAATATTCAATCAGATAACACCAGGGTGAAAATAATGAAGCCTTGAGAGGATGTGTTTCATCAAGTAGAAAATAATTTTAAAGGCGTTCTTAAGGATGCAAAAATGACTGTGAAAAAATACTGAACTCCTGCCAAAGAAGGGATTATTCCAGCTCACTAGAAAGAAAAAAAATCAACCCCAAAATGACACCTGTTGGCAGTTTAATGCTAATATGAATTCTGTTTTCAGGCTGGAAATTATGCATCAACAAAAATATAAATATAATTTTTTTCACAGCTGTGTAAGTGTAAAAACATATGTTGAGAAATTAGAAACAACCATTATCCGTTATTCAAAATTTTCATGGCCACTGACTGAATCCTGCATTGGAATTAGAAATGTACAATGCTTTTTAATTAATTTAATTTACATTGTTGACTGATGAAAATACCACAAACAACCATGACATGGGAAACTCTTCTCTTTTTCCCATCAAAACTGCCCTGCTCTTCACAGGGGCCAATATGGTTGCCTATTTCTGGCCCTACCCTGGGGAAAACTGAAGTAGGGTTAACGGAGAAGAAGGCAGGTGGGTCGAGACTGCCAGAGAAGCTTCCCTCACATGCAGATGTAATTTCCTAACAAGATTCAAAACCCGTTTGTGAAGGAGAAATGGCAAACAGGAACTTTCATATTAAAGGAGACTAAGAAAGCAGAATTTATTGAGTAAGTATTTTTGTTAATCTGTCATCTACTGTCTGTCAGTTTTTTACTGAAGTATTGTATAATCTACATCATGAACACCACCAAATATCCAGTTTGTGTCCATCACCGTTCAGTTGACACACTTTTTTCCCCATTTCATCTACCCCTAACCTCCTTCCCTTAAGGCGACCATTATCATGTTTTCAGTATCTAAGAGTTGGCTTAGCTTAGTTTGCCTTATTTCATTATATTCCACATATCCAAAGAATATGAAAATACTAATTCAAAAAGATATAAACACCTCTATGTTAAGTGCAGCATTATTTAAAGCAGTCGAGATAAAGAAACAACCTAATTCCCTTTGACTGTGTGTGTGTGTGTGTGTGTGTGTGTGTGTGAGTGTGTGTGTATGTGTGTGTGTGTATGTTATGGTATACACTAGAGAGCAACTCCTAGCCATGATCATTCAGCATGCTGTGGCATTTATCAGTGTAATGTATAGAAGGAAAGATGAGTATTTATTAATTTAGCCAGTTGGTTTATATATATATGTATATATATATATATATATATATAAATAGATAGTAGAATACCACTCAGATGAAAAAAGATGAAGTCTTACCATTTATGACAAAATGGATAGACCTTCACGGTATTGTGCTAAATGAAATAAGTCAGATGGAGAAAGTGTACTTTTTAAAGATTCTTTTCCATAAGTCAAGAAGCATGATAGGTATTATGATATTAGAGGTGTTACTTATCATTCTATGGGACCTTGGACAAATGACTTCCCTTTCTGAGATTGGGTTTTCCCATTTGTGGAAAACAGAGTTGGAATTGAATGGCTTTTCTAAGTTTTTCTCTGACTTGAAAACCTTGACAATTCTTTAGATTTGCCTCACAGTCTTCAAAGAGATCAGTTATTAGAAATTGGTAAGGCTGGCACACCTAAGACGGTTAACTAAATTAGTAGTAAAAACCATGAAACTGAAATCCCAGGAGGGAGGATCTCCTGTTTACTGAGTATTTATGTTGCTGGGTATATTGTTATCATTTTATTATCACTTACATTCTCGATCCTTTATTCTAGTCAATCTCCAAAGCACATACTAATAATGTTCAGTGTTCGATGGGATCATATGCTAAATCTCAGACAACTTGGATAGTTAGGATTACAGAGGTGGTAAACAGTTAAGGGGGAACTGAATTTAAGTTTTGTTGATGGTGGGGCTCCACCTTTCCCTATATCACTCTTAACAGTATTAGGAAAATATCCACGAAGGAAATACAGTATTAGTGAAAGGCTTGGATCCTTGAACCTGTGATTTATCTTAACATTGTCACATAATACCTGTTTAGTGTTGGTTTCCTCCTCTGTAAAGTGGATATCAATATTTAACTCAGAAGTTGTACTGAGGTACAAATTAGCTAATATTACTTTGCAGCATGCCTAACACTAATATTCATGTATTTTCATCTCACCCTCCTCTTTTTCTGTCTTCTCATTTTCTTTAGGTTCTGATCAATTTCTTTCCAGCCTTCTGCTTAGTGTCCATGATCTGTCTATAGAGATTGCAATGATTTAAGGTTGCCATTTATTCCAATTAGGGAGGTCATTCTCCCATTCTTGAGACACCCTGGTATACAGCACTTGCAGGGAGGATTATGGCAGGGTTTAGAGGATTCTGATTAGCATATACCATCGCCCTTGAAGGGAGGGAAAATGAGAAACAGGCATCTACAAACTGCATTCCTTCAGTAGCCTCTCTTCTAATATTGACATTATAATTTTCTAATCAACTTTTCACCCGCCCAGTCTTCTCTCAGCTCTTCTCTTCTGACCTCAAGTTACTCTCTTTCCATTCAGCTTCCTCAAGGAACTCCACCTTGTCAAATGTGACTCAGTCTATCCTATGATGCCCTAAGCAAAGGATATGTTCATTGAAAGCAAGAAAAAGGTTGAGCTATTGACCCTAATTCTGCCATTTGGAGGCCACATCCTGTAGTCAATACAGTTGCCTGGGGTTGAAAACGCCACATGGCTGGAGGGATACTTTCTTCAGGACCAAGAAATTATAGTAAATACTGAACTTGGATTCAGAAGGTAAGAGGACTACATACACAAGAATCCAGGGTGTATGAGACCCTGAATTTTCATAAAAACATAGCAATTAACAGTGTGCACCAAGTATTATTCAAGTACTTCAAAAATATTATTTCAACCCCCAGAATCAGGAGACAGATATGATAAACTTCTCCATTTCTACATGAGGAAACTGAGCACAGAGAGGTTAAGAAATCTGCTTAAGGCCACACAACGAGTCAGTGGCAGAGGCAGGATTTAAGGCCAGTAGTTTGGGTTCTGAATTCAGCCATTGTACTATGCTGCCTCTTGGTTTAGGGACAGCAGGAACCTGTTAGGATATATCATTGGGACCAATAGTTGGTTACTTGTAGTAGAAGTAAGTGGGTATCCTAGCAAGTAGCCCCTAGCCATGAGCATTTAGCATGGCATGGGCATCCACCAGTGTGATTTAGGGAGTAGACGGTTAAAATATGTACTTCTGCATCATCGTCATCATTATTATTGTTATTGTTATTATTATTATTATATAGAAATATACAGCAAACAAAGGGCAGATACATGACTTACCCATTAATCTACCCTCATCTGAAATCTTGTCTAAAGGCATGAAATTTTCTAAAGCTATATCTTTATATGTAGAATTTCTAGAACCAATTTTGCTCTCCTAAGACTTAAGTATGGTCATCATCTCTCATTAATTATAGCGAAAGAATAGGCATTACATCCAGAAAGCAGGGAGTAAGTCACACTTTGTGCAGGACCCAGAACAACGAACACGCCAGGCACAGAACAGGTCCCGCAAGCACACATGCAGAGTCCTGTGAAATGAGATGGTGGCAGGTTCTAGCTCCATGATAGAGACATACAGCCTTGAAAATGGAGAAGAATGCCAAAGAAGTAAAGGGTATACCTGACTTATTCCAATTGTCTAAGAACGACAAACACTTGGTGTATGTACTACCATTTGCCTCTACTGTGCCCTTAAAAGTCTTGTCTAACCAATAAAGGGTTGTCAGTATGACTTGAGGTTAGTATCCTCTCAAACTTCTCAACATGCTATTCCCAGCAGCAACTATCATTGATCAGGTTAAGCATGTGGGTATGGAATATATCTTCCATCCCTGAAAACCTGATGAGTGGACCCAGGAAGCTTTTATCATCTCATGACCAATGAGTTATAATCAAGAATAACTTTGCCTTTTTTGCACTGTCATTTCATGTATACATTTCCAGCAGACAGACTCATAAACAAGAGAGAGTTCTCTAGAAAGTGAACGGGCAGGCCTGAAAACTGGCCATCACACCTGAGATTGATCTATGGAAGCAACACGATGTGTTTGAGGCTATCTTGTGTAGGAATAATCCGACGCCTGTCAGACGCAGCCCTCCTGAGTTTTCTTTCCCAACCACAAATCTCTCCAATTGAGAGGAGTACTGCTAACCTTCCCATTCTGAAGCATGGAAGACAGCCTTGCCAAAGGCATCATTTTAATGCACTAATGTGACTATGTCACTCCCATATTCAAATGCCTTCAGTGACTCTCCATGGCTTGCTAGATAGCAGACAAGTTTCTTGATCTGCCATGGATATCACAACTTTAGTTCTCCTATTATTAACTCATAGGCTTTCAAATTTATTTCAACACTTAAATTCCATAGTCATGTGGACTACTTGCAGTTCTCCAAATGAGCTGTGTGACTATGTGCAAGTTCCTTCAATTTTATGCTTTGCTTTCTTCACTTAGAATAGCCCTTGGCACTCAGCCATTCAATATCAGCGATTTTGTGTACTTTTGGTTGTGTGTGTTTTTTCTCACATGTTCGTTGTATGTCTCTGAATGCATGTCTGTTTAACAGCATTATACTGTCGGATCAGTGTCTGATTCTGTCTTTGTGCCTCTCCCATAAGTTCTCAAGTCCTTGCCCCAAGTCCAGAAAGAATATTTTGCCCTTTCCAAAGAGGGCTCTAGGTTTGAGCAGAGCCCTCTCCTAGGCTGGCTTGGTTAGCACAAAGATTTTCACACACACATACACACACGGAATTTTATACGTCCACAGAAAAATGACAAGAGTGAAAAGGCCATACTCCTAAAGGCATAATTCACCTTGCCCCCCCCTCACCGCCAAGCTCTAGTTCCTGGTTTTCTTATTTTACTCTCTGTTTCTACATGCAGATACGGTGCCCCCAATTAGCTGATTGTGGTCACAATTTATTTTTAGGGGGACAAACTCACCTGGACTTTCTGCTCCTACTGCTCTCTGGCTTCAGTTATGAAGGCTGCTGATAGGCCCTTTCTGATTTCCGTCCTGTGGGAGTTTGTTAAACTGGCAGAGGCCTGAAACACACATAGTTGTGGGCTGCACTCTGGTTCAGCCAGTAACATTTCATATTGAAGGGGGAGAAAACTGGAACAATTTTCAGTTCTAATTTTGGCTTAGCCCCTTCTCTATTTTTGGTTTTGTCCCAGACCTGTCAGAAGGAAAGCTGAAGACTAGTGAACACAGGAATCCAGGGGAACATTTGTCGCTATATGTCAGGGCAAGGGCAGGGGGTTTCCTGTGAATGTATGGACAAGCAGGGGTGGTGGTGATGGTGTTTTATTCTTGGTTTAAAACTGTAGGACCATTTCAGTAAGCTATCCCCTTTTCACTACTACTGCCATATTCTCTGAATAAGAGCAATTGTGGATCAAGATGGAAAGGAA
>RJWH01007816.1:0-36349 GCA_004363575.1 Solenodon paradoxus | reverse complement strand
GGGAGCTCGGGTCAAGTTAGCGGCTGGAGCCTGATGCTCCTTCCACGTGGCGGCGTCTGCGGGCCCCGGGCTGGAGGCCAGGAGGCCCCGGGTCTTCACTGATGGGGTGTGGGGGCCCCGGGTCTTCACTGATGGGGTGCGGGGGCCCCAGGTCTTCACCGATGGGGTGTGGGGGCCCCGGGTCTTCACTGATGGGATGTGGGGGCCCCGGGTTTTCACGATGGGGTGTGGGGGCCCCAGGTCTACACTGATGGGGTGTGGGGGCCCCGGGCTGGAGGCCAGGAGGCCCTGGGTCTTCACCGACGGGGTGCGGGGGCCCCGGGTCTTCATAATGGGGTGTGGGGGGTCTGCTGGAGACAGGCTGCCGTCAGAGTGTGTTATTCCCGCGGTGGCACGTTTCTCACCCAGCTTCTCTCCCTGGTAATCCATTTTCTAAAGCAAGTCGGGGGCGGGAGCTGGTGGTGACGGTTTCAGGGAGATGGGAAGTGAGGTCATTAGAATGAAGGCTCTTAGGTGACGACAATCCCTGCAGCCGGTGTTCTGAGGGGGGCAGGCTTCCCGCTCCCACTTTGGCAGGCCTGTCACACTAGCAATGGCACATTTAGATCTGAAATATAAAATGAAAATTAAAAGCGCATGAATTCTGGGCTGGCCTGGGATGAGCTCAGGTGCTTCCAGGCCCCTTTCTTGGGGAAAAGGAATGCAGGCCAACGCAGAGGCCAACACAGACCTGTGCGGCAGAACGGGCAGTGCTGGGCACCTGGGCAGCTGCAGACCGGCTCCCCTCAGGACGAGAAGGCGGGCCCCTGGGGTGAGGAGCTGCAGGACAGCTGGGGGTCAGAGTGCCCACTGCGTGGAGACTGAGTGTGGGGAGCAGACGACGGTGAGACACCCTCTGAGGCTGGGTGCAAACGGGAAGGGGAAGAAGGGGCATTTCAAGTTGGTAGCCCCTAGAGAAAACCTGACGTTGGAGGACACCCCGCAGCTCCCCCAATCCCCCCAGCGCCCCCAGCCCTAGACGCTCACCTTCCAACAGGCCCCTGCCCACTAGCCTCCAGCTCCCACCTCCCGCCCTCATTCCTGCCTGCACCTTTCCTTTAAAATAAAAATAAAATCACATACGTATTCCAATGTATGCAGAAAGCCACTCGACACCTCCGACACCAGGAAAGAGCCTTGTCGGCACTAGAAGCAGCAACCCCAGGCCCCCAGCCCCCCGTTCCCCGGCCCCCCAGCCCTGCAGCCTGCCCCCCACCCCCCGCCATCCCCAGGCCCCCTCCCTGCCAGCCGTCAGCCTCCCTTCTGGGGGAAATGACCAGACGATCCAGAGAAAAATGAAAATGAGAGAATCCTTTCTGTTGATGGAAAATTTCCCAGAAACCCAGCTATGAAGCAGAATTAATGTGTCATGTCTGAGTTAAAACATTCTGCAGCAGGAATTCAGACCTTAAAGCAAAAGTGGTTAATAAAGAGGAAGAAATGAATCGACGCTGAGAAGGTAGAGGAAATGCCATCTGACCTCAGACAAAGCCTCAAGGTCAAGGGGGGGGGGCACAGGGGGCAGCCCTGTCCACACGGTTCCTTTTGCCGCCACCAGGAAGAAGGAACACTTTACGGGGAATGCAAGATGCATTAAGACATGTGCCGGCGGGCCATGTCCACAGTGAAGACGGCAACTCCCTTTAGCCAGAACACAATCTTTCTGTGGCCCCAGGGTGGGGAAGTGGAAGATCTGGCCAGTCTCTGTCAAAGGCCAGGCCTCAGGTGGGTGACGAGGACTCCAAACAGCTCTGTGTGCGTCTGCCTCTGGCGTGACATCCGCGGGGCAGTTGCGAGAAGATGGTTCTCACAACAGAAACAGCGGTCTGTGGACGGCTTGCTATTTCTGCCACGTCTCAGGGAAGCAGTGTGAGTCCCATAAAACTAGAAACAGAACTTGTGTGCGATGCGGCGATCCCGTCGTCACGACAGCAAATTCACGACGGCCGGACGGGAAAATGCCCAGGTGCCCTGTGGAGGAAGGTGGACGGTTCACGGGCAGCGAACGCCCCTCAGCATCCAGTGACGCTGGCACCTGAGACGACGCGGGGGAACGAGGGTGTCCTGCCCGGCGAGTCGGGAGGAGAGAGACAGACGCTGGAGGAGCAAACCTGTGGTTTGGAATATGGAGAAATAATGAAAATGAACAGATAAAATAAAGTTAGGAAATTAGATAAAATCTGGGCCATGACAGTCAGGCTGTGGCTGGCGGGGGTCTCTAGCATTTCATTTTAATTTTGTTTTTCCCTTTTCAGCTTTTAATTTTGGTGGTTTTTTTTTTTTCTTAATGAAAAAACAAACAGAGCAAGAACACTGAGGTCCCGGGGGTGCAGCTGACGTTATTCTAGGTTTTGAAGAAAACCCGACTGAAAAGCCATCCTCGGTCCCCCCTCGCTGCCCACCGGAGCGCTGCCCTCTCCGGCCACCTGGCCAGCCCGGTACAGCTGTCAGGGTGAGAGACACAGAAGCAATCCATCGCACCTACGACCCCAAACCTCCGGGGAAAGGAAAAACAGGGTTGGCAGCGGACTTCTCGCCAGGACCCTATTAGGCCAAACAAAAGCCAAGCCAAACGGATTGCAAACCTCAGGAAGTCGTCGGAAGCGAGTGCTGTACCTGGAGTCAGTTATCCTGGCAGAGCCCGTGCGGCTGGCACCTTCGAAGCCTGACAAGCAGGCAAAAGGACCAGGAATCAAAGCCCCAACTCAGAAATGCTGAAGGAAGCAGCTTGCCCTCCGTTCAGCCTTGAATGCGGCCTGAGAGCGATGTGGAGGGCGGTCCCGGTGGCCGAGCGGCCTGTCAGCCTCGGTGCGCCGTCCTCTCACATCCAGGGCCCGGGTCCACAGCACGGGGCGGGGGACAGCAGGTCCATGAAACGCACGGAGGGCTCCCTGCCCCCGCCCCGGCCTCCACCCCCCCGGAAGAGACGTGTGTGCCTGTGGACCAGCCATGCAGACAAGCCACGGAGGCCTCAGGCTGAGTCCGCGCGTGCGGATCCAATCATTCCGTTTGCAGCGACAGAAAGCAGGCTGTTGTGTGGGGGCTCGGTGGGCGGGTGAAACGGGAAGCGACTAGTTAATGGGCTTCCGTCTGGAGGTGACAGAACATTCTGGAAGCAGACGTGACAGCCACCCAGCTCTCTGGCACACTCGCTGCTTGGATTGGACCCTCTGACAGGCTGAAGTGGTGACTCTTGCCATGCGTGTTTTGCCACGATGAGTAAAAGGAGAGAAAACAAAACCAAAACTCCATTCAAAACACCGGCAGGAAACCTCAACGGAAAGTGGACCAGAGACCAGGAGGAGCTGTGGGTGTCAGCCCCCCATGGAGGGGACGCGGCCGAGCGGCCCCGGGCACACCCGTGGGTCACTCAAAGTTCACAGCCGTCGTTGGCCTCCCGGACGCAAGTGTGAGGGGCCGCGGCTTCCCGTCCAAGCTGCCGCCAGCACATTTGTCCCCAGGGCTGCTGGAAGCAGCAGGAGGCCACCTGCCCCGGGGTGGAGGCGGCCATCAGTCAGGGGCCCCAGGGACTGCTGGCGGGTGGGACGTTCCTCTGACCCTGTGTTTCCAGGGACAAACGTCCTCAGACAAACCCCACCTCCTGCTGGCGGAGAGCTGCGGGGCGAGGACAGGCGGTGCTGAGACCACAGGGATGGCGTCCGTGGACACGTGCGCTATTGACATGCGTGTCGACTCACACAGCAACACGACGTGTGCGATGGACACACGTGTTCACATGTGCAGACACATGTTAACTGCTAACATGCACACGCGTGGGTGTGCGTCGCCGTGGTGCGTGCATGTTGATGGACACGTCTGAGCACGTGTGCGCGCACCGAGGCACATGTGTGCTGACGACACCTGCCCCAGCGTGCCGGTGCGCCAGGCGCTTGCGTGTCCCCGCGTGTTGGCAGACACGTGTTCGTCCCACATGTTAGATTCTGCACAGCAGGACCTCACCCGACGCCACACGGATGCCGGGGAGAAGAGCCGTTCTGCTCCCCAAGGGCTCTGACAGTGACCGCTGGCGCCTTCTCTTACCCCGCCGTCCCCAGGGGACACGGGGAGCCAGTGGGCTCGGACACAGCTTCCTCCGTGAGTTCTGTGAGCGGTGCAGACCTGCCCCACGGAGGGTCTGTCAGAGGAGCCCCCAGCCCGGACACAGTCAGCCTCGCAGCCTCGCAGCCTCGGCCTGGAGGTCCCCAGCTTTGACCTGCAGGTTGATGCTGTGAATTGGTTACAGATGCCACGCTTTCCGGGGTTTTCTCTCTGGCTGCCACCGTGGTGAGGTTTAGTCGTGCCGAGGAGGGGCGTGGCGGGCGCGGGCTCCGGGACCCCCTGTGCGCAGGACTGCCTCCCGCGCTGAACCTGAGACGAAGACATCGGAGCGAAGGACGACAAACGCGCCACCGGAGGACACCACAGTGTGACGTGACGTGGGGGGGACAGTTCCAGTCCCTGGGAAGCGGGGACCAGACAATTACAGCCGCTCTGACACGGGAGGGGCCTCTGCTGAAACATGCCTGCCTCGCGCCCACTTCAGCCCACGGCGTCCTTCCCGTCGAGGCCTCTCGGGCTGACTGAGGACAGATGCGCTGTCGGGGGCCCAAGGACAGACTGGGGTCGGCTGGGCCCTGCACAGTGGAGCTGGGGCTTGGCTCTCCCAGCGGAGGACAGGCTCCAAGGAGACCAAACACCGCTGAACCCACGACGACAGCCAGTTGTCTGAGGGCCGTGGACGGGGGCTCTTGAGAGGGTGATGCCTGCCCCCGTGGGCTCCTGTGACAAAGATGACAAAGGACCTTGGGAGGAAACTCACCTTCCTCGGCCTCCCTGCCTGCAGGCTGGACTCAGCCCCTGGGTCTCTCGCGTGGGCCATGAGTGCGGGGAGGGGCAGGGAGGACACGGGGCCTGCTGGGAGGGGACAGGAAGGCACAATCGTTCCATCGTCTGAAGCATTCAGACAATGAAGGTTTGCACACACCTCTCAGGGTTGACGAGGGAACTCCAGCTTCTAGCGCTCAGGAGCTGGCCCGTCGGGTGGGGCTCAGAGCGTTCCAGCGCCTCGGTGACCTGTCACCTGGAAGGTCCTGGCGCAGGATGCTGCGCCGGGGCCGGGCGCTGTCCCGCTACAGTCCAGCGGGTCAGATAGCCTGCTGGATGCTTGGGGCCTGGGACCAGGAGCGGGGGCAGGTTGGGGGCTCCAGCTTCCCGACGGTGGAGAGGGACAGCGGGTGCTGGCCCGTCTGCACGCCCTTCTCCGCTCAAACCGCACTGGCTGCGTGGAGTGTGTGCTGGCTCTGCCGTGGCCCACGTTCCCGGCGGGTCAGGGTCAGCCAGGTGTCCTGCAGGTCCGGCACCACCGCTCTGCCTTTGATCCTGCAGGAACCTCCTACCTGGGCCCCTCACCTGCGTCCCCCACCTGGGCCCCTCACCTGGATCCCTCACCTAGGCCTCTCACCTGGGCCCTGCACTTGCCTTTCTTGAGCTCTGACCGTCCTATGTGCACCAAATCCTAAAGTTTCCTTCTGCAGGGCTTTCCTTCTCTTTGGCAAGTCCCTGTGTGTCCATGGTCACTGTGGCCTCGCTGGCCACAGCCAGCCTTCGACCCGGCCCCGTCCCTCAGCTCTGGCATCTTTGTTATTGTAGGGGTGGGGTTTCTGTACCTGTATCTGGGCCTGTTGTGCTCTCTCTGTGTTTAAGGACAGGTGCAGCAGGAGGAGCGAGAAGGAAGACATTATTTTGCTTGGTTGTTCCTCCTGGCTGTTTCCAAGGTCCCGGACCCAAGCCCAGGAACTTGGGATGTGTGTGGACTGACCCTCTAAACTGACTTTGAGAGCAGGCAGATGTGAAAGCAGGCAGGAAGAGCACCTGTTTGTGTTCTGGATGTCCTCCGGCCCGGCCGCGTGCCTGGTCCCTGGGCTGCCGACTCCCCATGTGCTGGGGACGCCACATCCCAACCTAAGGGCCAGTCCAGAGGCATCGCTGCTGGCTGTCCAGTTCGGTCTGTGGGCAGAAGCGCCGAGGGAAGAGGCCCTCCATCAAGCTCCCTCGGAGGACCTGCCTCGCTGGAAAACTGCAGACGTCACTTTCCAAGCCGGGGTGGTGTCTGCACCTGTGTGTGGGGTGTGGGGGTCTCCTGCGCGGGGGCGGGGCTGCTGGCCCGCCCAGGAGGCTCAGGCAGGTCGGCCCGGAGTGCCCGACGGCCGCCAGGAAAGACGGACGGTCTCCTGCGACTAGGTGGTGAGACGGGAAGGTCCACCCGAGGGGCTTGTGGTGACCACCCCTGGAGTGTTGTCAGCTCAGCTGCGGTGGCCGAGTCCCGGGGGGGTTAGCACCCCAAGCCTCCTGCAGGATGTCAGCCGGCGGGCACCCGCCCAGGCTCGCTGCCCCGTTACTTGTGGACCCGCCTTCCTGCGCCCAGCTCAGGGGTCTGCTGATCCGTTTTCAGGAGGGAGCAGACACCAAGCCATGAGTGAGAACTCCAGCACCCACTCCCCAGCCCCCCAGCGGTCCGGTCAGGGGCTCTGGCCCCTTGGTTCGAGGAAGTGGCTCAGGGCCGCAGCGGAGGGAGCGCCGGAGGACGGTGGGACACACGCTGGCGGGGCGAACCCAGGAGTGGTTCCTCCCCAGTGGAAGCAGGAGGTTGGACTTCCTGCGGCTCCCGGATGGGAGCTGGTCGGAAACCGCCTGTTCTGTAGGAACGCGGGGGCGCCGCCTCTGTCACCGCCGGCCAACGCTGGACAGTTCTTTGCCTCCCACCCGGCTTCCTGCCGGGGGCGCTGCAGGGACCGGCGCAGATGGTATTAAATCTGGTTTTCTGAAATAGCTTTGTTTTAAGGAAAGGTGCAGGCAGGCGGGCAGAGAAGAGGACGAGGCATTTATCTTCTTTAGTTTCTAGCTGAGTTGCTTCCCGGCCCTTGGGCCCGAACCCGGGTCCTTGGGGTGTGGGGACCGCTCAGCCGGAGGTGGCGGACCCACCCGCTCCTGCCCAGGGCGCACTTACCCCTCGCCCTGTAGTTCTTGGCGGTGGACTCACTGCCTTCAGCAGCGTCAGATCTAAGGGGATCTTGCTGAAAATGAGGGAAAGTGCTTTCTTTTTTTGTGATGTTTACATGGGTTTTGACGGCGGCAGGAAGGCTGTGGCCCCGGCGCGGCTTCCTGCAGGACGTCTGCACCCGCACGGGGCTGCCTCCCAGTGCTCGCATTGCCTCCACATTCAGTGTCTGCTCAAGGTGGACCCATTTTTGAATGTGTGTTCCTGTTTCTTACACATTTATATATGTTTTGTACAGTCTAGACATGAATGCTCGCCTGAGACTCGCGTCTCAGCTCCTCCTGTGTTCTCGGCAGACAGTAAAACGGCAGGCCTGTGCACTGACCTGCCAACAAAAACATTAAATGTGATGGTGCAGGCGCACCCTGGTCCCTTCCCGACGCAGTCCACACACATCCCAGGGTCCCAGGTTCAAGACCAAGATGAACAACTTAACACAGCGCATCTGCCTCCTCTCTCTCCGCCTACCTGTCTTCATTCCTGCCTCCCTTAAAGGAATGTAAATGGTTTGGTACATAACTAGAACACAGAGAAAGACAGCGTGGGTTTAAAAAAAAAACCAGCCAACTAATGTCACCCAGAAACAACTACAAATATGATGAGATCGGTCGGGGGAGGTAAGGGCTGGAAAAGAGGTCCCATGCAAACACCAAGGGGAGGACGAGCCGGTGCAGCTTTACGGAAAGCAGATAAAGTAGAATTTGCACCAGAAAACCTGCGAGCACACAGAGGGGAGAAGAGTCATTCTGAGAGAACATGAGGCGATGCTGGCCTGCCGGCACTGCAGGATGGGCGCCGCTGAGAGTGCGGCCCGAACAGACGCAGAGGCCAGCCCAGGGTTATGCTGGGCCGTCCACAGCCCTCAGCGGCGGCGAAGAGCAGACACAGTCCACACAGCCTGAGAGTGACGCTCACCCAGAGAGCCCAGCGACGGCCGGGACGGGCAGATGCTTTCCTCTAGGGCTGTGGGGCTGCCCCAAGGGGCAGCTGGGTCCCGTGCCAGCTGCTGCGAGGATGGAAATCCAAGGTCCTAGTCACAGCTGGCTACACCGTGAGAAAGACAAAATGAAAATTTCCCGCACGCGGGAACAAACAATAGTGTCTTCTGGTCAGAGAGAGAGTTTCAAGGAAAATTAAAGAAGACGGAACCTGAAGACACTGCATTCAAGTGGGAGGGAACAGACAGCGGGCCGGAGTCGGAATTCACAGGCATGCTTCTGTCAGGAGGAGGAAACGCCGACAAGCGATCATGAGGCTTTGACCCCAGAACCCGGCAGAGGAGCGTGATGTCCCGGCAGGTCTCGGGGGCCCCCACGACGTGGGGTGTCTGCAGCTCCGCTGCACGGCCGGGACCAGAGCTTCCCAGCCCTTGAGCACGGCGGACGCTGGAGAGTCCTCTTGTGATTTTAAGTGGCAGCAAACGAACAGAGGATTTCCACCAGGGGCAGGGCTGTGTGCTCAGGCCCCCTCCCTGAACTGGGGGACCTGGAGGCCCAAGCCACACTCCGCAGCTGCCCCTGCGCCATTGGCCACGCCACCTTTCATGCCACCACATTGCAAAGTTGGGTTCTTTCGTGCCACAAAACGTGCAGCCAGAGACCACAGGGCACGCACTGTGGTCAGGACTCACCCCCAGGCCGAGGGCCTTTGTAAGCTTTCGGGGGTGCGGATGGGACGGGAAACACTCTACTGGACCACTTCCAGGAGTGGGGCCAGCGAGCGAGGGGTGGGGTGTCCGCGCCTCCCGGCTCGCCCTCTTCCAATCTCCCCGTCTGCCCGTCGGTGTCGCCACGTGGCCTTCTGCCCGCGGCCGCCTCCCCAGTCGTGAGTATCTGAAGCTTCCGGGGAAGCTTTGCGGGGACCTGTCGGGACAGTGCAGCCTGGATGTGCCTGAGTCTGATGAACTAAGAGACGCAAGAAAGGGCTTCTGCCAAGCCCCAGCGCCCTGCGTCGGGTGCTGCTGGGCAAGCTGGGGTCTGGTGACAGCAAGGTTCAAGAGCGAGATGCACAGTTCACGGGTTTGTTAGAAGGCAGGCGGGGGAACCAGCAGGAGGGATGGAGACCTGGTGGGCAGGGGGAGCAACGCTGCTGCCGCCGCGAGGCCACCCGGCTTTCTAAGGATGCGCAGGCTAGGAAGCGGGGCGTTCGGAGGCTGCTCAGTTTAGTGATAAAAGCCTCTGCTGCCAAAAGGCATTCCATGCCCTGTTGCGATTCCATTCTGTCCCCGTTGATTGTGGAAGTTTGCAGAAAGATTGGCAACCTGCTGCATCATCCTAATTCCCCCAACAGGGGGTGCTGGGCTGGGAGGGGGACTGCTCCCCCTGCAGGGCTCGTGCCCCACAGTGTCTGCTCCCGCCCCTCTAAGGCGTGTCCCCTCCCAACAAGCTGTCCCCAACCCACAGTCTGTGTCCCCCTGCCCCATCCCAGTCACGGCCCAAGGGGAAGACCCAAGGGCTGAGTCGGGGCGTAGCCTGAAGTCTGTCTTCCCACCTGCAAACCCCAGTGGCAGGCTGCGCCGAGCCTGCGGGCACAGAGGCCTCAACCATCTGAGGATTTCGGGGCACTAAGGCTCCTTTACACACGGTGGAGAGGCCTGGGGGCAGACCTCTGAGTGGTGGGCCCCAAGGCCCACCAGGCTTCAGGAGAGGAGGTACGGGAGGGTCTGCAGACAGGAGGCCAGAGTGCCCTTTTGGGGGCCTTGTCAGGTCCCTGACCACAGGGCCCCGGACTCTCAGAAGAGACAAGGGGTGCGGTGGGGCTGGGGTTGGCTCCTGTCACTGTGACCTGGGTCAGCTCTGGCCTCAGTCTCCCCTCCTGCTGGGTGGCCCTCTGGGCCCCCACAGCTCTCCCAGGGCTGGGGGGCTGGGGGGGCAGGGGGGCGGGAGGCAGGCCAGTCCAGCGGCCACACCCCTCCTCTGGAATGGCCTGGGTGACAAGCAGGTTCCTCAGGACAGGATCACCAGCCACAGACAATGGGCTGCCCACCCTTCAGGCAAAGGAGGAGGCTCTGGGACTCTCCCATGGGTGAGGTTGGGTGTTGCTGGGCCACCAAGCTGGCTGCCTGCCGGAGCTTCAGGGCAGGGGGACCCCCTGGGGAAGGGGCAAGAAGACAGCGGCCCTCAGGCAGCCAGCGAGGGAGTGCGGGGTGGGACGGGGTGGGGCGGCCTGGAAGGGTCTTGATCATTCCTCTCCCTTCCCTCTAGCAGCTCTGCTACCCTCCCAGCCCGGGAAACACCCTCCCAGCCTGGGAAATCGAAAGTGAGCCTGGGGCTCCTCCCACCCCCACTGCTCCTCCTCCCCCCACACTCCTGGGGTGAGGGGCCTCAGGAACAGGAACCAGGAAGCAGCCTCACCCTCACGTTTCCTGGAGGCGATGGGGCCTCCCGAAGGTGGTGGAGGGAGGGGTCACAGACCCCAGGGACAAGGGGCCTGGACCTGAGCCAGCCGTGCTCCTAGGGCAGTCGGGGCAGCTGTGGCCCCCGCAGAGCTCAGGCTGCAGGACGAGGGAGGGAGCAGAGCTTCTTAAGGGCAGATGCCCCCGGGCCATGACCTCCCCACGCCCAGCACCTCTGCCTTGGGCCCTTCAGCAGCCTTTTCCTTCCCCTTGAATTCTTTTGCTCTCATCAGGCCTGCCCACAGGCCTGAAGAGATTTCCTCCGCCAGGGTCTCAACCTGCAGGTCTGAGCTCCGGGCCACAGGTCCCCCTGGTGGGGACAATGACCCTGCACACACTGTGCACCCCCAGCACCCACAGCCTGAGGTCCCGGCGAGCTGGGCCATAAATGCAGTCACCGCCCAGGGTGTCTCCCACCACGAGTTCTCGGTTTACTGGGCTGCCAGCCACCCACACAGCCTGCAGAGGGGAAGCGGGCGCAGCAGCAGAGGTGGGGCAGCACCCCTGCTCTCTAGTCAGGGTCAAGGCCTCCCAAGGGAGTCCCTTCCCCGGGCCCTGGGACAGTGGCCTCCCATGCCACTGAGCGAGCGGCTGTCTGCCCACCGAGTGGCTGGCCCCTCAGTCAGGTATCTGTCCCCAAGCCCCCCACCGTCCCACAGCAGCAGCCCCTCCTGCACCGGCAGCTCTCTGGCCCCCAGGGGCCTCACAGCCGGGTCCGCTCCTCCCCAGGACCCTGCCGGGGCTCCGGGCATCACAGGCAGAGCAGGAAAGAGAACACTTTTATTCAATTTATTTGACGTGATTCATTTGAGGTGCCAAAGCAACAGGGACTCTGTGGGTGGGAGTAGGGGCGATTCTGGGTTCCAGGTGGGAGCTGATCCCTGGACGTGGAAGCGGGGGCCGGGGTGGGGAACTCCCCCAAGGCTGACCTGGCAGCAAAGAAAAGCAGGGCTCGGGGGACCAGGGGGCAGCTAAAGCTGGGCTCCGGACACCGGCCTCCCCGACACACCCCCAGTTCAGTGTGGGGGCTGCCACGCTCGCGGGCAGAGGCCCAGTACAGGCCCCACTGGCCTGCCCGCAAGCCTGAGCTCGTGTGTGCGTGCGCGCGCGTGCGTGTGTGCGGGACTCCGTTCCCGGGACCCTCACAGCCTCCCAGGCCCCAGGGAGGTCACATCACTGACCCCAAGTGCGGGGCTGTCTATCTGGACAGGTGGGTGCGGGGCAGGCAACCGAAGGGTGGGGCAGGGGGCTGTCTGTCCTGTGCCGTGGGCTCGGGGCTCAGGGGCCGAGCCGCAGCAGCCCGGGCAGCAGGCTGAGCAGCAGCCCCAGGCCCAGCACTGCGGCGCTGACCCGCGGCCCGCGGCCTGCCGCGCTGACGTTGCAGAGGAAACTCTGGCAGCAGTGGGTGCCCACGGATGCCACGCCCAGGTCCACGCTTGGGCCGGGGCAGATGGGGGAGCAGCCCTTGTTCAGGGTGTAGCCTAAATTCACGTTTGCTGCACGGGAGACGGGGCGTCAGGGACAGTGGGGGACAGAGGCAGGCCCAGCCGCCCGCGCCGCAGGCCCCACTCACCAATGCCGGCGGCCGCGGACATGGTCACGCAGTACTGGTCGGAGTCGGCGCACACGGTGGGCTTCAGGCAGTAGAAGTTACTCTTCTGATTCGTGCAGGAGAAGCACATGAGGGAGCGGGCTGCGGGACAGCAGGGCTGTGACTCCTGTCTCCCCAGAGCCCCCCAGGCTCCCACCTGCCCTCCCCGGGGGCCGGGACGCCCCAGTGTCTACAGACACTTACTGGGGGCGGGGAGGCCTGGGAGCGCTAATGACACCAGGCCCTGGCTCTGGTGACACCCACAGGCAGGGGCCACCCATAGGGCAGGGCTGAGGTCCCAGAGGAGCAGGAGAAGGGGACCTTGGCTGGGGAAGGAGCTGTGAGGTGGCAGAGCAGGTCACAGGACACCTGGAAGGGGAGCCAGGGGGGCGCTGCAGGGGAAGGGGTCTCACCCTGCTCCACACCCAGAAGGATGGCCAGCAGCAGTGGCAGGAAGACCTTCATTCTGAAGGGTCAGGTCCTGTTCAGGTCTCGCGAAGCAGAAGACGCCCGGGGCCGCCCCGGGAGCCGCGCCTGCTGGAGGGTCTGGAGGGACTTCACACGCGCTGTGCAGCTCTGCAGAAGGGGCCAGCCTCCAGCAGCAGCCAGGACACAGGGCCTCTGCTCCACTCCTACCCCCACTGGCGCGGACTCCTAGTTGACACCCCTCCCCAGCCGTGGGGCCTGCTGCCGGGGAGGGCCTAGAGGGGACCCCGAATCTGCTCAGCCATAGAGGGGACCACGGGGGGTGGGAAGGGACCTAGTGATGCCTGTACCACTGACGTCTGGGCCTGCTCCGGCGGGAGGACCCAGTGGCTGGCAGGGGTGTGAGGTATGGCCGTGGGTGGCTCCTGCACTGGGGGGCGGGCGCCGGGGGGGCACCTTCCGTGCTGTCATTCAACACTGAGGACAGGAACCCGGGCCCTCTGCTCTCCTCGATTTGACGGCTGGCAAACAGGTCCCGTGTGACAGGAGGCATGCTGCCCCATCACTTGTTGGGAGCAGGCTCCGGCAGGGGCCGGCCAGGTGCCTGCATCAGGACCCTCCCCGGGGCAGAGTTCGGGCGGTGGGTGGGCAGCATGCTGACGGTGGGCAGCTGGGTTCTGGTGGTAGCAGGAGGCCTGGTGTGGGAAGAGGAGTCTGCGCCTGGCCAGGACAGTGTGGGCAGGGGAGGGAGGGGCTCGCTGGCAGCACTGGGAGGAAGAACAGGCCAGGAGATGGGGGGGCGGGGTGCTGGAGGAGACTCGGGGGGGAGGGCAGCGGGCCCCAGGCCTCTCCTGTGCAGCCCAGGCCTGAAAGTGGTCTTCCAGCCCACAGAGGCCAGCTGGGACCTGTCCTTGGACTCTGGCAGTCAGGGAGGAGCGTCTCGCTTTCCTCCACCACGGAGTGGGCTCTGGGGGTGCGAGGAGCTGGGGGCTGTCCTCAGGAAGCCCTGCACACACTGCCCCTGTCCGGCAGCCACCATGACCAGCCTACTGGCTGGCCGGCTGGGGTGGACAGGCATTATTTGGGGGCTGCTGCCTGGATGGGTAAAGGGAGCCCCCAGGGCGGGGGGCCAGCGCCCAGGCTGCAGGGCGTCTCCAGGCCGGGAGAGGCCGTCGCAGGCGGGCATCAGCTGGCGACCAGCCGCTGCTGCCGCCCCCCCTCACCCCCCTGTCCCCCCACCCGCCGTCGCGATCCCCTTCCTGCGGCCGCGGGCTCCCAGCCTCCTCGGCAGTCGGAGGGCCGCCCCTCACCGGCGCCACGTGAGGGGTCGCCGCTAGCAGTCGGTGAGGGCCCCGCGCCGGGCAGCCCGCTGCGGCCCGCGTCCTGGGAAGCACGCGGAGCGCCCCCTCCCAGCCTCCCCGGCGGCCTCCGGCGCGGCCCCCGGCCTCGCGGGGCCCTTCCCCGGGCCCAGGCGGCCCAGGCCCGCGCCCGCGCCGGGCCGACCACTCACCGCCGGGCGGACGCAGCTCCCGCGGCCTCGCCGAGCTCCCAGCGTCGCGCCCCAGCCCGCGGCGCCCCAGCGACTGCCCGGCAGGCCGAGCGCCGCGGCCAGATGGCGGGGGCGGGCGCGGGGCGGGCCGGGGCGTTCCGGGGCGGGGCCGGGCGGGCCGGGCGGGGCGGCGGACGCTCGGAGACGCTGAAGCCGGCGAGGCGCTGCGAGGCCTCAACAACGCGGCCTCCTCCCGCGACCCGCCGGCCTTGTGGTCCCACAGCCGAGCGAAAGGCTGACCTCGCCTGCAGACCTGGCCAGGCGGGGCTGCAGGCCAGGCTGGTGTGACAGCCACGCACACTGGGGTTGTCCAGTCCGACCTGCAGACCTGCAGGGTCCTGCGCTGGGCAGGTGTGGAGACGGCTGCCCACACGGGCTCTGGGCCCACAGGTGGCCAGATGAGTTTGGGGGCCCAGAATGTGTCCTGGCGGCCAGCTTGGGAACGCCCTCAGCCCAGATGGGTGCAGGCCTGTCCAACCCAGGGACAGAAGGGAAGAAGCCTTCTGCACACCCCAGTTCCCTGAGGCCATCGCCTGCCCCAGGCTCCCGGCAAATGGGGTTTCTGGGGTCAGACCTTGGCAGTGGTGGGCGGCAGTGGTCCCAGCCGGCATGGGCAGTGTCAGCCGATCGTCCTCCTATGGGCTGGGGGCTGCTCCTGTGGGGATTCCCCCACCACTGACCCTTCTGCTCAGGATGGGGCCTGTGACCAGGCAGCCTGAACTGCCCCTGCGGGCCCCTGTTGGAATGAAGTGGGGCCCCCTTGGCTGGACATTCTTGTCACCGTCTGTTCCCGGTGCAGTGCTTTTTTACTCAACAAGTTTTCTGAAAGCACCTGCTGTGTGGCCCTGGCCCAGACCCACCCGGCGGGGAGTCAGGCTGCGCCCCGGGCTGGCACTGGGGCCGGAGATGCTCCTGCGTCTTCGGGCTGTAGCAGATGCCCCTCCTCTCCTGCAGCACAGCTGAGGTCACGCTCTCACTTCCCTGCACCCGATGGGGGTGGGGCTGGCCTTCTTCTCAGCTGGTCTGGGTGTGGGTGTTGACTGAGGTGACAGTGGGGGAAGGCAGGGTCCCAGGAGCCCGGCTCCTTCCCCGGGAAGGAGGTGGTTGGGGGGATGGCAGAGGAGGCATCTGTGAGGGAACGATCCCACGCACCAGCTCCTGGTCATACTGAGCATGCACACATGTGTGTGCGTGTGCGTGTGTGTCTGCAGAGACCTGGGGTCAGGGTCAACTCCTATGTGCTCCTCTGTGATGCCCGGATGGCAGGCCAAACTTGGGAAAGGGGCTCCCCAGTGCAGGGGCGCTGTCGCCGCTGCCCCCTGGGCCCTGTAGCAGCCGTGGTGCCAGCTCGCCTCCGGGTCCTGCCCTGGGGAAGGTGCTGGCTGTGTGCCTGCCCGTCTGCCTGGGCCTCTTTCCTGACTCTCCCCCAGCCTCCGTCCGGCCTGTCCTGGAGTGGGAGGAGCCTCCCAGACATCTGGAAGGAATCCGAAGAGCACTCTGTCCTGGCTTTTGTGTGGGTTACTTGCGTATGTCTCACCCAGCCCCCGAGCCAGCTCTTGAGGAGGGGACACTGGCTGTGTGTCCCGCGCCCAGACTGCCGCTGGCCCTCAGCAGAGACCCGACAGGTGTCTGTGGGACCACAGCGGAGTGGCCCTCACCCTTTCCAGTCTGGACCTTGGGATCTGCAAACTGCTGCATTGTGGGGCAGCTCTCCTGACTTTGAACAACCTGCTCACGAGTGTCCCCAAGGTCACCGCCACAGAGCGACCTTGAGACTTCGTGTGGCCCCTCGGCTTTGTGCCGTGTCTTTCTGGAAGCCCGTCCCTGGACGCTGGCTCTGGGGCTGTGTGCGTGCCGGCGTCGGGTCAGCCTGTGGCTCCAAGGGCCGTGTCCTGGACCCACCATGCCCCAGGAGGAGTGGTGCCGGGGTACATCCTTCTCAAAAGAAGCCCATCACCAGCAGCTCAGCACATCCAGGGTCGACATAGTGCCTTTCCGGGGACCAAGGGGCGTCTCGGCTTAGGTTCCCTCACCCATGCTGGGCCCACATCCCTCCCTCCTGTAGCCAGGAGTCTGGGAACCCGCTTCTTGGCCACTGGACACCACTGGGGTGACCAATGCGTGTCCGCCCGCTCCCTGGTCCAGTGATGTCCGTGCGGACCGCCACCCCTGCCTCTGCCCGCAGGCCGCCATGCCCAGGAAGGTCTTCCCTGTGGACCTGTGGCTCCTTCCACCGAACCCGAACTGCGTGGGGCCAGCGCCCTCGACTGTTTGGCTTAGTCTCACATGTGGAGACCCCCAGAGTCCTGAGCCCTGGCTCCCCGAGGTGGGCACTCCTGGCCCCGGGCCGCCGTCTCTGCTCGGAGGCCCCGCCCGACAATGGAGGGGCTCCTCTGAGTCGGCTCAGATCTGGAACTTTCTGTTCCTTTCCCCCAGCTCACAGCCCGGCGCAAACCGCCCCTCACAGGGTCTCCGGGGACCAAACAAGCAATGACCGGAGGAGGCTCCGGTGCTGGGCTCCATGTGGGGGTGGACGGGGTGGACAGGAAGGGTGTTGGACGCCCTGCAGCCTGCCCACCTCAACTTCACCCGCCCCCTGCAGACCGGTGTGTCGGGTGCTTTTATCTCTTCTCACCACCTGCTCCTGCCTGAGGATGTGCCCCCTGTCCCCAAGAGTGAGTGTTCCTGGACAGTGTGCTGTTTCCCTAGGTCGTCTGAAGGGGTCAGCATGGACCCACCAGGGTTTCAGGGTCTCGCCTGCAGGCACTTGAGGCCTCGGCACCCACAGGTCTGGTTTTCCATGTGGTCACCCTGGCCCTCGCCCCCAGGTGGGGATGGGGTGTCAGGAAGACCGCAGGCTCCAACCGCACCGTCAGAGGGCCATCGGGACACATAGAGGCCGGGGTCCCCCTCTGCGCCCTCAGCGTCTCTGGGCTCTGCAGTCACACCCTCTTCCTTAGTCCTCACCAAGTGCTTGGTCTTTGCAAACAGACCCCACAGGGCCGGCACAGAATGCTTGCCGCACCCACTGGCTGGTCCTGCAGCCCCTGTGGGAGGCCTGTGGGGGTGTGTCACCCTGGCGGTGACCCCCTGGGGCCCTCAGCCCCACCTCCCGCCTGTAGACATGCAAAAGTCCCCTCCTCGCCCTTCTTCCCTACCTGCTCCCCTGCCTAGCCCTGAAGTGGGTGCCAAAGGAGACCGGCCTGGACCAGGTAAATCTGCAGGGTCTGCCTCCGAAGGGGCGCTCCAGGAGGACCAGCACTTGCGGGGGGCGGGGCGGAAGTCACTCCCGCAAAGAGCAGCTGCTGGGCTGGGCAGCCAGTGAGCCTGGTGACACTGTTGGGGAGAGTGGGGCTGCAGTGACGTCCCTGCGTCTGTCACTCTGTCTGGTCTCCGGGCACCCATCTAGGGTGCCTTCTCGTGCAGGTTGGGTGTCTTGTAGGCCCCTTCAGGGACACTCAGGGGCTGGGGAGGAGGTGACCGAGGTGCACCAGAAGGCCAGTTCCCCAGATGACCTGAAGCCTGTGCACAGGTGGCTGCTTGGCGCTTGGTGGTCACTCATGCCTCCTGGGCAGTCCCTCCTGAGCCAGGGAAGAAGACAGGGGCTGGGAACTGGGCCTCGGGGTGGGGGCAGTGTCATCCGAGGTCGGTGTCCTGGGGAGGCAACAGAGGGCCCAGTGGACGTGGGTGAGGGAGGCCAGCAGAGTGGCCCTGGGCGCCGCCACCCTGTGCCCAGATGCTCTCCTGGCAGCACCCTCTGGGGCTGGTCGGGCACTGAGTCTCGGGCACACTTGCTGCTGGAAGTCTCCAGTCCTGCCTGGTGCGGACACAGGTGTCGTGTTCAGATGGGACAGTCTGGGGTGCGGACCCAGCGGGAAGAGACTCAGACCTCTGGCCACCACTGGGCCGAGGCTGCAGCTGCACTGGGAAGTGACTAGTGTGCGGGTCTGCGTGCGCGGCCCCGTGTGTGCGGGCCCGTGTGTGCCACTGCGCTCTGGCAGCCTGGGCTCACCTGAGCTCTGGACCCTGCACCCCCACTCCTGGCCTCTGCAGAGAGCTCACCAAGGGAAGGGAGCACCTTGCCCTCAGGTGGCCGGCTACAGACTGGGTGGGGCCAGACACTTCCCGGTGTCCTCGCCCGCCCCTCTGTGCTCTGTGAGGAGGGAGCTGGGGTGCCGCGGTGCTGGCTCTGGAGGTGGCTTTGACCTTGTACTTCAGCTTCCACATCTGGAGGTCCAGCTCCACTGGGCTGGCACAGCCTCTCTGAAAAGTCGGTGACTCCAGGGCAGTTCCGAGCTGACTCTTCCAGCACGTGTCCGCCCAGGGCCAGGCCAGGGCCGTCAGCGAGGCTCCCCTCCTGGGTGCAGACACCTGCCCTGTGGAGAGCGCCGGCGTGGCCTCCGGGGTCAGTGCGAAACAGCTGGAGGGAAACACGGCGCCACGCACGCACCACCAAAAGCTTGCGAACGCAGGTTTGCAGGACGGCCTGCAGGACGGCGCCCCTCGCCGGTCACCCCAGGAGGGGCTCTCTGTAGGCAGTGCCTGGCGGCTGCGTGGCAGGGAGCCCCCCAGCAGCAGAAGCTGCTCAGGAGCCAGATTGGGTCCCTTAGGAAGCAGAAAGGTGCAGCAGTGGCCTCAGGGTCAGAGGGGGTCCGATCCCGCATGACAGGAAGACCCTCACCTGGTGGCGTTTGTCCCGGCCCGGTGGAGGGACCTTAGAGCAGAGACCTAGCTTTTGCATTTCTCCTGGCTCCCAGTCCAGCTGGGGGCACGGCTGGCCGCTGCAGGCCATTGGTCAGCAGTTGATGGTGACAGAGGGGACAGAGGGGCAGGGCCCCCGTACAGCAACACCCCAGCCCGGTGTCTGGTCAGACCCTGCCTCTGAGCGGCCAGCCTTGCTGCCAGCCTGAGGGCGGGCAGTGTCCTGTTTCACGGTGGCCGCAGCAGGCACGGGGCTCTGACCTGGGTGAAGACCTCCCCCACCTGCCTCCTCAGTCGTTCCTCCAATGACAGAGGTCCCCTGGCTGGTGGTTTCCTGTGACCCCGCAGAACCTAGGAAAGGAGACGGGTCCTTTGACTCCCGCCACTGCCCTGCCGGACCTCAACCCCGCACCCCTACTCCAGCCCGACTCCCCCTCCAGCCACCAACCCCACCCTCGGCCTGGTGCATCCTCTGGTGGCTGGAGTGTGCAGTGCAGCCTTCTGCCCCGCCCAGTCCCCTGGAGGCTGAGCCGGAGCAGCAGAGGGGGCACGAGACACCCCCTGAGGAGCAGGGTTGGTCCAGAAAGAAATCCTGGAGAGACCCGTTTGGATGGGAACACACAGCACGTTTATGAGAAGCAGAAACGGCGAGCTTGAGCGCCCTGAGGGCTGGGCCGGGGCCATGCAGGGAACCCATGTGTGTGCGGCCTGTGCGGCCTGCCTGTCACTCAGGCCAGGTGGAGTTTTGTCTGGATGAGGCGTGGGAGCTCCTCCTTTGTGGGTGTCCCAAGTGGGTTAGCCTGAGTGGCTGCACCCCGCCACCAGCCTAGGTCCTAGGTCACCGAAGTCTCTGGTCCACACCCTGTGTCGCCTGTGACTTCCCAGCACTCCCCCAGGCGAGTCCTGCTCTGTCCAAGGGGGCTGGGCCAGTGGGAGGCGGGGCAGGCGGGCTGGGCACCCACTGGACAGCGTGGTGGCGGCAGCATTCCCGCCAGTCCGTCTGCACTGGAGCCCAGGGCGTGGCCGCAGGGGGACACTGGAGGTTGGGGGGGCGCCTCCCCAGGCACTGCGGGCGGCGGGGAGACGCTCTCCTGACCCTCTGGCTCTGCTGAGCACGCACCTGCATCCCTGGTGCTGCTGGGGGCCCAGGCCTCGTCGGCACCCAGGGCCTCTGCTCACAACCTCCAGCCTCCTGGCAAGGCTCCACTCAGCCTCACAGCAGGGCCTCCTGCTCGTGTGGAGCCCTCCCCTCGCCCTCCCCAGCCGCCCCAAACCATTAGGGGGACCGAGACTGTCGCCCCCGCCACGTGCACGTGTCCTTGCAGCTGACGCTTGTCCTTGAGCTCTGACTGCAAGGCCATGTCGCCTGAGGACAAGACAGCTCGCCACTTGGCTTCCTCCACATGTCTCGTAGGAGGTTTCTAAAAGCGGCGCCAGCCAGCCGTCGGCGGGGTGCGAGGAGACGGGCGGGGGCCGCCCCCAGAGCAGCGGGGAGCACGGCTGACGTCTGCCACCTCGTTCACTTCCAGTCAGTCCTGCAGTCGTCTGCCACGCCCAGGAACACTTGACCTTCAGAAGCTGAAGGTCATCGTACTAGTGCGATGACGAACAAAACAACGAGCCTCCTTCTGTTTTCCTTCTTGATGGTCGCTTAGACTCATTCTCGCTGCGGTGAACACCCGCCCTGGAAAGGGCCCCTTGTCCTCGCATGTCCGGCCCGTCCACGGGCCTTCACGCCGGGCCCAGGACTCGGGAAGCACGTGTGCAGGGCTGTGCACGACCGAGTGCAAGTTCTTCAAGCCCCTTGGAGAACCCTGCCCCTCCCTCCACCGTGCACTCGGGGTGCTGCTTCCCCGCTCCCTGCTCCCCAGGGCCCCGCAGGAGTCAGGAGGTTCTGTGGCAAGGACACTGTCCTGTGAGCTGGCTGGGCCGGCGAGGGCGATCTCAGGGCTCCTGTCCTCCTGTTCCACCAGCCCCCGTCCCAGGAGCTGGGAGCAGCGTCACCGAGATGGGCAGACTGGGCAGCTCCCACCGCCCCGAGATAGACGGCACAGACCTGGGGCCGTCCGTGCGCCTGTGACGAGGGAGGCACGTTGGCCGGAGGGCACCAGCACAGCTCACATCGGCCCTTTGTTTGCTGACCTCAGAGACAACCTGCGTCTGATGACAGGATGCTGGAGCAGGGCCACTGGCTCCATCCCTCCCTCTGTGCATGGGGGGAGCCTGCGCCCCAGGAGGGGCCTGCTGGGGCGTCCTTGGTCTCCAGGAATGATGCCTCTTCCCTGTGATCGCCTCCCCGCCCCGCCTGGCCAGCGCTTCCTGGTGGGGCGGGTCCCCAAGGACACAGAGGGAGGGCGGCCAGGGCCCAAACAGCTGCCCGCTCACAGGCACACACCCCAGACTGGCACCCACGTTGCAGCCCTTGTCACCAAGACTGTGTGGCTGCATGGCGGTGACCGTGAGGGTGCTGGACATGGCCCTCTGGTTTGCTGTCGCCCCCTGAGGGGCATTTAGACTCAGGTCACAGGCGGCAGGAGCGGGGAGGCCCCAGGAGCGGGCAGCGGCTGCAGCTTGAATTTTCAAGTTCTCAGTCCCCATGTGGCACTCGGCAAGCAGAACAGGGAAGGCTGGCCTGGCTTCCTCCAGGTGCCCCTCTGCAGGGGCAGCCGTTTTACTTCCTGACCCACGGGCTGGGCCACGCCAACCAGCCGCGGCCTGTGGGGAGGCCTTGGGGCCCCGCAGGCTCTGCCACCCTCTCAGGATCCCCAGGCTGTGACCTGCCCCTGTCCCTGTCACTGCCTGCTATGTGGCCCTGGGGACCTTCCTCCAAGATCCTGGACGGGGAGCAGCCCCGGTGAGCAGACAAGTGCACCCTGGACCGTTGTGTCCCTGTCCTGCCGCAGAGCCCGGCCTCCAGAGCACATCTGTCACCCCCAGGCAGGGCTTCCCGGGAGCCATCCTGGTCTCCAGATTTCCAGGCCTCAGACCCGGTACCATGCCCCCACTGGACTCCCTGCCAGGCCCTCAGAGCTGGAAGGGGACAGTCCCCAGGGGCTGCCTCTGTGAAGATTGTTAGGCTGGCCCAGAAGGACAGAATGGCGGCCATACACGGGAAAAAGGAGGCTGACGAAAACACACCTGTAATCACAGGACTAATCCCCAAGGGCGACGTGTGAAGCCCGCGAAATTCTTCCGCTTAAAGAGCGCGCTTCCCTTCGTTCGGGCGCGACTCCCCCGGCCCCCGTTCTGCGGACCGGAGAACCTCGCCCGGGCGCGCAAACCCCGATCAAGCCCTGGCCATTCGACTTTTTGTTTGATTGACTTTCTCTTCTCATGCAGCCCAGAAAAAACCCTTTCATTTGGTGCTGAATCCCGGGTGGAGTCGTTGCCTGCTGAGGACCGCTCCTCTCCCCGCTCCCCGAGGAGGCCTCGTGGCCACCCCTCCCGTCCGGACTAGGAACCAGGGTAAGTGCCATCGTCCCCAATTTTTTGGTCCCCATCCTCGGGCCCCTGGGTACTGATACCGAGAGACTGCTCTCCCTAAAATCGCAGCTGCGTTAGGGGTGAAAGGTTTTTCTGAGCTCCGCAAGGAAAGAAAGTCAATTAGACAAAAAGTCGAATGGCCGGGGCTTTATTGGGGTTTGCACACCTGGGCGAGGTTCTCCGGTCCGCAGAACGAGGGCCGGGGAAGTCGCGCCCGAACAAAGGGAAGCGCGATCTTTATGTAAAAGAATTTCGCGGGCTTCATACGTGGCGATTGGGGATTGGTCCTGTGATTCCAGGTGTGGTTTCGTCAGCTTCCTTTTTCCCGGGTATGGCCGTCATTTTGTCCTTCTGGGCCGCCATTTTGTCCTTCTGGGCCAGCCTAACAAGGGGACCCTCTGGAGAGACTGCTCTCCTCCTCCGTCGGGGTCTGAGGTACGAACACATTCCTACACTCAGACCCCCATTCTTCTGACCCGCACAACAGATTGGGTTAGAGGGACGCCTTTTTCTCTATCTGTTGTTCCTTGGGGACCAAAAAATGGGAGGACAAGACTCCAAACTCGATCCCAGCCTTAAGTGAAAGCGGCTATCTTTCGGTCTATCCCGGCCAGGCCCGTTATACCAGCCCGACCATCGCAAGCGCCGGCGGAAGGCACTTTCGATTTTGCTGCCCTGATGGACGTAGACAATTTCCGCAGACGGATGGCAAATGGTCTGAGGTTCCCTACATCCAGGGCTTCTGGGCTTTGCGCTCCTGCCCAGACCCCTGCGCTCGGCGCTCCACTGCCCGGCTTCTCCTCGCCCGCGGCGGTTCGGAGCCTGGCGGACCTTCCCAACCCTCTGCTGCGGAACTTCCTCCTTCTCTGACTCTCCCGGGGGGTCTCGCCTCTCCTCCTCCTCCTCCCCCTATCAGCCCCAGCCAAGCCCTCCTACTCTTGAGGAAAGTCTTTCCTCCCCAATCAGCTCTCACACTTGCTCCCGCTCCCTCCGGAGCTCCAAACCCCCATCCGAGATCTGGTGAATACGGCATTTAAGGTTTTTAATAATTGGGAAGCAAGCAGAGGCTGAGGCTGCCCGCCAGACGCGCTTACAGCAAAGAGTAGCCCTGCAGACCCAGGCTATGCTGGCGGCCCTGCGGCCGGTGGCAACGGGGGCAAAGCCTGAATCCAGGCCAAAGAACACCCCGCCTGGGGCCTGTTTCAAATGTAACAAAGTTGGACGCTGGGCCCGCCAGTGTCCCCAACCCCGGACGCCAAGGAGGCCTTGCCCAGACTGCCGGCAGCTTGGCCACTGGAAGGATGCTTGTCCCCTTAACAGCTCATCCTCGGCGTCTCCACGCGGAGAATTAGCTCAAGGAGCGAAATCGCCTCTGGCCACACGGGAGCTTCTTGGGCTCCTGTCTGACTGAGGCGGCCCGGACTCGAAGACCCCTGTCACCCTCGCCGAGCCCAGGGTAACGTTGCAGGCAGCGGGTGAGTCCATCTCTTTTCTCGTGGACACGGCGGCTACCTACTCTGTGTCACCATCTTTTTCTGGACCCCTAGTTCCTTCCCAGATCTCGGTCATGGTGGTAGATGGGACCCCATCTTGCCCCGAACGGACCCCTCCACTTAACTGTAGCCTGGACGGGTTCCCGTTCTCCCGTTCCTTCCTTCCTTCCTTCCTTCCTTCCTTATCATCACCAGATGGGTTAATGTAAATCCCTTGGGGCATGAATAGCACCCGCCCAGTGCCTCTCTGAAGGGGCGTGTGAATCTTCTTTCCTTAAATTAAAAAAAAAAAAATTAAGTGAAATGAACCTTGGCTAAAAGCTCCTGTGAAGAGCTTCCCTTTCCTATTCCCCGTTTTTTGTTTTTTCTTAATTGCTGTTTCAGAGTCTGATCAGCCCATTCAACAACGGCTTGCCCTTGAGGATTATAAGGAATTCCAGTGGCACGTCGGATGCTGTACTGGCTTAAAGAAGTAGTGAATGCCTGTGAAGTATATGCAGGGGCATTATCCGTTTTCAGTTGTTTCGGGAGGTCCGCAATGGACACACTGGCGAACTATATTGCTTGCTCGTGCCTTAGAAAGGTGGAATTTCTGTTGTAAACTTTTACTATTACAATGAGTAAGGCCGTGCCGATCGGTGGCTGATGAGATGGTCCCAACAAGCTGGTGGATGAGTGTTTAGAGCTGTGAAGATGGAACCTAGAGTTCATCTATTTCTGTTCTGATAAGGGTGGTCTCGATGTTTCTGGCAGCACTGATTGCATGTTGAGAATCTGGGGCAATGTTTTCAGGTTGGGGGATGTTTTTTGGGGGCTCCTATGGCGGCGGCTGGCTCTGCTCACTGCACGGACGGGAGTCCCATGTCCCAAGCCTTGGTTGTGGCACCCCAGTGGGCTGCTTTGCCATTGCTGCTGCCATCTGTGAAGTGGTTTGGGCCGATGGCAGTGCTGGTGGGATGCTTTTTGGGGTGAAATCCAATTAGTTGGTTTTGAAGGTTGAAGAGAGTTTGTTTGGAGGGTAGTGATTGTCAGGGATTCCTGTGTAGTCAGCAGCGGCTGCTTGCTGATCCAGGCAGTTTTGGAAAGCCTCTTTAATTTGTAATTTAGTTAGTGGCAGGGTGATTTTCTCTGCGTCAGAGGCTACGGGCTGGCGCAACCTTTGCCGACCATAAAACACTGCAGGACTGAGCTTTTCAAGATAAGTTTGAATTTTTGTTTGTTTGTTTGTTTGCTGGTTGGGTAAGAACACCCATTCAATGGTTTTTTTCCTTTTGAGTTGGCACTCCTGTAGGAGAGTGAATGGTGGGAAACGCTGGTAGTTGACACGGGAGCGCAGGGTCAACTCGATGGAGCTGGGCCTGTTGAACATGCTGCTCAATGAGTTCTAGTTCGCGTTTTGCTGCTGGAGTTCGATTGCTTCATAAGCTCCCCATTGCTGTAAAAGATCTCTTCCACGTAGATTGACAGCTATGTTGGTGATCTAGGGCTGAAGAGTTCCCATTTGCCCAACAAGTTCTTGCAGGAACAGTGCTGCTTTCACGTAAACAAAAGCGACGTGGTGGAGGAAACCGTCAACACTCTCCAAAATCTTAAAGACAAGTTGAAAAAGGGCCATACCCCTCTAGAAATGGGGATCCCATGGTGGCGCTCCCTAATTTTTTCCACTTTGGCCCTGATCCTTGGGCCAGTTTTGATAATCTGTGTATTACTAATGCTTTCTGAGATTCCTCCAGGACAGGATCCGCGAAGCCTCCCAGGTTACCTTCCACCAGATGCTGCTTCAGACCAGAGTCTACTCTCCTGTCCAGACCGGGCCAGACAACGCCAACCTCCGAGCCCTCCCCTCTACGCCCCACCTGTCAGCAGGAAGCAGCCAGATCGATCACGGTGCCCTTTTATCTTATCAAAGAGGTTGGAATGTTAGGCAGGCCCGGAAGGACAAAATGGCGGCCCATAAAGACAAAATGGCGGCCATACCCGGGAAAAAGGAGGCTGACGAAACCACACCCAGAATCACAGGACCAATCTCCAATCATGACGTAGGAAGCCCGCGAAATTCTTCTGCTTAAAGAGCGCGCTTCCCTTTGTTCGGGCGCGACTCCCCCGGCCCCTGTTCTGTGGACCAGAGAACCTCGCCCAGGTGTGCAAACCCCGATAAAGCCCTGGCTATTTGACTTTTTGTTTGATTGACTTTCTCTCCTTGCGGAGCCCAGAAAAAAACCTTTCAAAGATCAGGGAGGGAAGGCCCCTCAGAAGCTGTGTGTCCACCTGCCCAGGGTCACAGGCCTGGGCTGTGTGGCTTCATTTCTGCCACAGACCATGCGCTGGGCTCTGGACCCTCACACGCCTCAGTTTCCCCACCTGTGAAGGGCGTGCCCTCCCTCCCTGTCTGCAGACCCCACAATGACCCTCCCTGCGGGTTTCCGGCCATTCAGGGGTTCCCAGAGCAAGGGAGCTCATGGGTGCTTCTCCTTGGAGATGCAGCTGGGGGGCTGGGAGGAGAGGGTCCAGGGACTGGGGAGCCTGGGCTTTGGGGGGCCCTGGGGCAGACAATGTGAAAGAGATTAGGAGGAGAGGCAGTGCAGAGCCCCTGCCAGCAACCCCACCTGCCAGACTCAGAGCCTCAGAGGCCTGCGGGCTCTGGGAGGGGTGGGAGGACCACCTCTGGGGGCTGTGCTCAGTGCCCCAAAACAGCAGGAAACAACTGGCTGATCAGGTTTGCCCCCTAGAGTGAGTGGGGGGGTAGGGGGAGGGGAGCCCCTCCCTGCTGCTAGATGCCCATCAGCTCCCTAGTTGGGGGCCCTGTGTGTGCTGAAGAAATGCTTTCCTCCTGCTCATCACTGTTGTGAATCTGACAGGGTCTGGAAGAGCTGGGGCACAGTTGGGCCTTCCCTACCAGGTGCTTCCTGGGGGCTCAGCACTTCCCTTCCTCTCTCCGACCTGACCTCCCAGTGTGTCTGCGGGCCTCCCCCGTCCTGTCCTGCGGCTTCCAGAGTCCTGCAGCCCCACAGCATGGACTGTGCTCCTTTTCCATGGGCCCATCCCCCATGCAGCTTCAAGACAGCAAGGCTGTAGTGTGGCCACCGGCCCAGCTAACCCGGGGTCGGTCACCTGCACCCCCTGTTCTGTGTCTGGGGCGGAGGGACAACCCCTTGTCTGGGCCTCCAGTGAGCTCAGCCCCGGGTAAGGGGCTGGTCCAGCAAAGCCCGGGGACGTCCCACTGTGTGTGACCAGGGTGGGCCTTCTGGTCGCAGGGCGCCCTGCTGGGCACAGTGGCCCTTGCTGGTCTGGGCCCCCTCCTGCGGGCCTGCTGCGGGTCTCTCTCCCAGCCGCCCGCACCTGCACGCATACCCTCCAGGCAGGGCCGCCCCCCACCCCCGACTGCAGTCCAGGCCACAGGCCCAGAAGCACACAATGACCCCTCTGTGCACGCCCTGCTCTCCCTCCTGGAGACGGGCGGGCGGACAGGACAGACAGATGGACGGACGGGAGCAGTGAGGAGCACAGAGTTACTGCTGCCATTTTCCCTTCTCCCAGAATCCTGGGAGCCACAGGCGCAGCGTGGTCTTTGGAGGTGGGACCCTAGCGAGAGAGACCCTGTCTGGCTGTCACTGCCTCAGTCCAGCATCCCCCAGGCCACGCACCCACCCATGACCGTCAGAGGACCCCTGGCAGCTGCCACCCCAGCGGTAAAATCCTCTCTTCTCCGGGGTCACCCACGTCTGTCTGGTGTGTCATCGCTGGGGCCTGACAGCCCTGCCAGGATGGGGCTCTGGTGGCTGTGTCTCAGTGGTCCCCTCGGGTGTGCTTGGAACAGGAGGAGGAAGGCACCGTCACCAATGTGCTGCCTCAGGGGAGGCCCTGCACTCACACTGTGTGTATGTCGGGGGGTAGAGCCCAAAGCTGCGTTCTGTTTCCTTTTCAGACCAAGCCCTTCCAGACCTTCCTTCACTGAGGCCACGGGGGACATGGCTGCCCCGAGTCACACCCGCCGGGCTGGCTCCTGAGCTCTGGAGGCCACGGCTTATCTGGCCAGCCCTCTGGAAAGGTTCCTGCCATCCCAGCATCAGCCCAATGCTTTCCCCCAAGAAAGAGCTGGACCAGCAGGACGTGGGAGGGAGGCCACTTCGCAGCCGGGAGAACTTCCTGGAGACCCCTCACTTCTGCTTTCCCACTTCCTCTGACCTCCGCCCCTTGTGAACTGCAGACCGTGGACAGGGGGTTGCCCAGGACCCGCCTCCAAAGAGTAGATCCAACCAGCCCACCTGCAGGGCAGCCCTCCCTGCCCGGGGACTCTGTCCCGGCTTCTGCCTTCTTTCTCTGCCTCGTCTCTAACAAACTCATTCAACAGCACTTTAACGCTCAAGAACTACTTCTGGAAACTTCTCTGCCGAAACCCAGCACCTCCATCCAAAAGACTCACCGCAGCACCCAAAGGGGCGGCTGGGACTCTGTCCCGAATGCCCCCGCGTGGACCGTCACCGCCTGCCACTCCCGCTGTGGCACCTCCAGACCCTCGACGCTGGTCTAAGCCTTTCCTTTCCGCCAGCGGCTGGTGCTGCCCCCGCCTGGCTGGGCCTCCGCTGAAACCTGGCAGCCTCACTGCGACGGGAAGGGAGGTGCGCTCCAGATCTTTCCAGAGAGGAGCCTGACATAAACACGGGACGCGCCCTGGCAGACCGCGTGTTGTCCACGCCTCCGGCTGAGCGCAGGCCGCAACCCCCCCGAGCACTGGGAGGACAGCCAAGATGTGCGACTCACTAGTCAGGTGCTTCTGTTAGGTGGGCTGGTTGGGGGGCCGGGGAGGCGCCCCAACACACACGGCCCTGAGACCATCCGAGAAGTCACCCACAGAGCAGGCACCAAAGGGCCCAGGGGACAGTCCGCTTCGAACACAGATGGATGTGATGGATGACGGGGTACGGGGCACATCTCTGCGGGACCCGCACTGCCCGCACCGGCTGTGATTCAGCTCCCCACGCGCCGCCTCGTTGTGAGAGCCGACGCAAGACTGCTTCTACATGTCCTCGTCAGGCTCACGACAACAGCCTGTCCCTGGGGACCCTGCCCAGAGACCCCTGGGAGAGGAGTGAGGAGGGCGAGCAGGGGCGACCCCTCACCTGTGTGCACAGGGCACCCCGCCGGCCCAGCGGCAGGGCCCAGCGAGTGGGCGAGCCGGCACGGACACAGGCGCTCAGAAAGGAAAGGCTGAGACCAGCCAGGCGGTGGGGAGGCCGCACAGAGGGAGGGGTGAGCTTCTTAGGGTCCACGTGGGACAGTCAGCACAGAGCCCCAGGAAGGTGGTGGGTGTTCACTACACTGGCTCCGCCATGCCTCTCTGTTATGAGTGAAGGTCACCTTTTCCCTTGAGCGGGCGCAGTGGGCACCACCCCACGCGGCACAGCATCCGCCCGACCTCACTGGCTCCCCTCCCACAGCTGCTTCCCTTTGCAAAAGAGAGAGAAAGTGGGGGGCGGGTCCCCTTAGTGTGGAGCTTCCCTGGGAGGACCATGCCAGGCAGGGCAGGGCTGGGCTGCGGCCTGTGACCGCCCGGCCGGATTAGCGCTGTGACGTGGCATGCTGGGGCCAGGCCCGCGCTGCAGCTGCTGTTCCTGAAATCGGGGTGTGGGGGTCCATCTCCTCCTCTTCAATCTTGTGCCGAAGTGTTTGAGCTTCGTGCTGAAACAGCAGACTGGACCCGGCCCCCCGACCCGGGGCGAGGGAGCCGCTGAGCCCTCCGCGGCCTCTTCAGGGCCGCAGCTGTGTTGCCAAACCCTCTTTTCTTGTGGTCACGGTGACCCTGAAGGTCACGGCCAGCAGAGTCCAAGCACAGTGCATGCCGGCTGCTGCAGCCGGAACCGGAGACACGCCACCCTGCTCGCCGCCCCGCAAGACCAGCGCGCTCGGCCACCTCCTCATTGCTGGTCAGCCTGGGACAAGCCTGCTTTTCCAACATGGATGGGGAAGCTGGAACAATACACACATCTTTGTGCCAGTAAACAGATCCAGGGCGTTGTCCTGAGGAGCCGGCTACTCTGGGGCACCGCTCACTGTTTATTTAACACCTGCCGAGGGGGCAGGACTCTAGCTCCTCGGAATACTTAAGCAAAAAAACAGAAGAAGGAAAACCCTCTGCCTTCACGGAACTCCAGTGACAACGCAAGGAGAGAGACCCTGTGGGACAAACAGGCAGCTCACGCAGAGGCTGGAGCCTGAGTGCAGGGAGGAGCAGGGCCCGGGCTTGGCGGGGAGTCTGGGCACTGCAGGCGCCGCTGCCCCTTTGAGTTCACTTTTGTGGCTTAAAATTAAGTGAAAGATTCATTGTGAGTGTCCCCTTCTGGGGAGGGGACATCTGAGTAAAGACAGGAAGGAAGCGAGGAGCTGGTCAGAGGCCCCAGGCTGGACAGAGGGGTAGCGGGTGCGGTGCCGGGAGGGCGGTCCAGTCGGAGGCGCTGGAAGGCGGCCTGTCGGAGAAACCTGTGAGGGGGGAAGAGGAAGCGATTCAGGACGTGCCAGGGCGTTCGGACAAATTATGTCAGAGCTAGTTTTCACTGTGAAGCTGTGGCCTCTGTCTCCTGATTCACAAGGAATACAAGTACATGCACGCACAGGTGCACACGCACACACATGCTCGCACAGGTGCACACACGTGTGCATGCACATGTGTGCACACACAAGGCTCACAATGCGCACACACGTGCACACACGCTCGCACAGGTGCACACACAAGGCTCACAATGCACACGCACACATGCACACACGAACACAGGCACACACGTGCACACACGCTCTCACAGGTGCACACACGCACACGTGCGCACACGCACACACGGGGGCTGTCTGGCGTGTCAGATTGTGTAGGATTCTCCTGTGTCTGCTTTTCCTTAGAAACAATGGCGCAGAGCATCCTTACGCCACCGGGACCCTGGGGCGGCGACGACGCTCCCCTTGGGGCCAAGGGCAGGCTCGCAGCTGCCCCTACGTGCAGGTTTTGAGTGAGCAGAAATTAGGAGACAGAAGACGCGAGAATGTGGCTTTCTGTCTGAGGATCTCTCTTCCTGGAAACTGGAAATACATCTCCGAGCAGAGGCAGACGCGTCACCCTGTCTACGTTCCCCGGAGGCTGTGGGGATTTTAGGTTCGGAGCGAGGACAGTGACCCAGACAACGCTGTGAGGATCCAAAAGGGTTTAATGGACGCTGCAAGTGGACTGAGGCTGAAGGCAGGCCCAGCCCGGGGTAGGGCTACGGGCTGTTTCCTGGGGGAGCGCTGCACGTGGGGGCCGGGGGGCTTTCAGATCTGGGGCTGGCACTGCTGCAATTTACTGAGTGGCAGAATGTGATGCTAATACAAGACATTAGTCAAAACGAGTGAGGGTGTTACCAGACAAGACTGAGCAAACTGTGCCACCAGGAAAGACAAAGGCCCCAGAGATTCTCGCCCAGAGGCCACACAACCAAGTCCCACAAAATGGCATCACCCCTGGCTTCTGGAGCCCTTGTCCTACCCGCTGCGGCGCGGGGGGCGGTGTCCATGAATTTCTCCACAAGCCCCAAAGCAATGGTCCTTTTCCTTTAAGTTGCAAAGCTCACCGTTCCGTTTCCCCCTTATTGCACTGCCTGCTTTCTGGAGACGTGAGAACTTCACCGAATGGCCAGCGGTCATGTGCGGGCCTCCTGGTGCACGAAACGACAGCTTCTTTTTGCCCTTGCTGACCACGCTGTCACGGTGGCAGTTTTGTGGCCCCACGGCCTCGCCAAGCAGGGGAAGATCAGCCTCCTCTGAAGGTCTCCAGGGATGGAGGATGGAGGATCAGGATGGGGAGGGGCTTCCTCTCCAGACCGGCGGGTGGGTCACCCTGTGTCAGCAGCACAGGAGGCAGGAGGGCGCTGGGTCTCGAAAGCCGGGCCCAGGGGACTGCTGAGTCACACACCTGTGGTAGAAGTGCCACCTCCCTCCGTCACGCTAACCTGAGTCCACTGCCCACGTGCAGAGGTCCGGGGTCACCACTCTCCCTACTGCATCGATGACCAGGTCCAGAAGTCTTAATGGGCTGCAAGGGCGAGGTCCCTTGTCCCCTGGGGTCTGTGACCCTGGCTTCCCTCTGCCGGAGGGTCAGTCCCTTGGGGGAAAGGCCATCGTGCAGGAGTGGACGGCGGGCGGGCTGGGTCTAGAGAGGAGACCAGAGAACATGCCGTGATGCCTGAGTGAGCAGGCAGGCTTTTCTTTCCCTTCAGGCTGGACTTGGTCCCCAAAGCCCGATGGCGTGGAATAAATGTACTGCCCACACTCTCCTCCAGGCAGTTCCCGTTTCCAGTCTTACAGCCACGTCCGATCCATTCTGGTTAACGTTTGCATCTGTAGAGCGGTCCACCTCCATCCTTCTGCGCGTAGCTGGGTGGTTTCCCAGCACCAGTTGTTGAAAAGACTTTCCTTTCTTCATTGCACGCTGCTGACCTGTGTTGTAAGGTGACCGCACGTGCTTTTTCAGCGGCCCCAGCTCTCGTCCGGCCGCTCTGCGTGCCTGTTGACTTCTGGCAGCGGGTGGTTCTGATCACACTGCTCTGCAGTATCATTTCAGATCAGGAGTTTCATACCTGCCTTGTCATCCTAAAGGGTCTTTCACGGTGCAGAGGGCTTTCTTTCTTTCTTTCTTTTTCAAAGGAAGGTGCCGGCAGAATGAAGGTGAGCGGGCAGGCAGGAGGAGAGAGGAGGAAGAAGCACTTTGTTTTTATTTAGTTGATCACACTGGTTGTTCCTCCTCAGCCCTGGGACTCGAACCTGGGACCTTGGGATGCATGTGGGACCCCTCCCAGGGTGTCTCAGACCACTGGGCCACCAGGGTGCGCCCTGAGGTTTCATTTTGGTGAAACTCAACTTACCATGTTTTTCATTATGGATCATGCTTTTAATAGCGATTCTAAGCTCTTTTCACCAGTCCTTAGGCCCTGAAGACTTTGCATTATGCTTTGTCCTAAAGTTTCCTTAGTTAGCATTTCACATTTACGCATGTGAACCGTGTGGAGCTAGCTTTTGTGCACATCGTGAAGCTTAGTGGGGCGCCCTGTGTCCATGTAAGTGTTGGAAGGGTACCTCTCTTTCATCGCGCGCTTTCCGCCTTGCGCCACCCACTCAGCCTTATTTGTGGGACTGTTTCCAAGTTCTCTTCCGTTGCATTGATCCATGTGTCTCTTTCTTTACAGCTTTCTTCCTGTAGTTGTTATAAGTCTTAAAAGTAACACACCAGTTCCTCTCGCTTTATTATCTTTATAACATTTTAACAATTTTAATTCCTTTACCTTTGCATAGGAGTTGTACAATAATTGTGTCTATTGTACACAAATTCTTGCTTAACTTTTTATTGGGGTTACATTAAAAGTGGATGGGGCACAACACCCCACGATAGTGGAACTAAAACATGCAAGAGAGGGGGCAACAGGAGACAAGAGAGGCAGCAGACAGAATGACAGGACACTGGAAAATAGCCAAACAAACCAGAAAAAGAACTGAAAACAGTACAAGAGACTTATAGGATAGTGTCAGGAGGAACAACATTTGTATCTGAGGAATCCCAGAAGGAGAGAGAGAGAGAGAGACAGACAGACAGACAGACAGACAGAGACAGTGAGAGAGACAGAGAGAGAAGAGAGAGAGACAAAGAGACAGAGACAGACAGACAGAGGCAGACAGACAGACAGAGACTGAGAGAGAGAGAGACAGAGAAGGCAGAAAACTTATTTGAAGAAATAAGGGTACAGAGTTTCCCCAGCTTGGGGGAAGGAAACAGACCTCCAGCTCCAGGAAGCTCAGAGAATTTCAAGCAAAATAAAGTCAAACACACACCTGGCAAGACGCATTATATAACAAAATAATAAAACTTTAGTATAAAGAGAATTTTAAAAGCAACTTGAGAAAAGCAGCTCACACACAAGGAGACCCTAGAAGACTGACCGCAGGCTTCTCAGAAAATGACAGGACGACTCAAAGCGCTGAAAGAGAAGAGTTTCGAGGGAGAACGCCCCGCTCCGGAAGGTCACTAGGAGGGGAAGGAGCAGGAGTTTCACAGACAATGGAAATGAAAGGGAATGTGGGGAACAACAAGGAAAAAGCTCACTTTAGATAATCGATGCCTCAGCAGGGAAACAATCACCTTGGCTGAGCTCCAGGGAGAAGTTGAAGGTCGAGCAGTTAAGCTAAGACCGTTTTTGGGTGTGACCTCTCCGCCATGTAAGCAACTGTTGAAAGGAGAGTTGATTTACACTTTGTATTCTTTCCAAGAACGACTTCTGTGCGTAATGGCAATAAATACGCAAGCAGTCAGACGCTCAGGGTGACAGTTCAGAGACTCACCCCACCCGCTTTCACTCCATCGTAGTTTCTTGTCTCCATCTCCCGCAGCCCCCGTTCCAGCCCGGCAGGTGAACGCGCCGCAGACGGACTGGCCTCGCAGGAGACAGCAAAGCTGCTTAGAGGAGAGGACAGAGACCTCGCTTGGATGTAGAAGGACACCCAAAGCACACACCGCCTGGAGGAGGAGGAGAAGCGAGACTGCAGGAGACTGAGATGAATTTGCCTGCGATATTATAAATATAGACCCTACACAGAAGCCTCTGGAAGCCTCAAGACTACGATTAATAAAATAAGCAAATAAGCTGGAAATGGAATTTAAACATGGTGGTTTAAATAAAGTTATCAACGCACAATGAGAATAAGAGAAAAACGAAAGAACAAAATATACTCAAAAACAAAGAATAAAATGGCAGTAAGTACTTAACTTCAATAATTGCCCTAAATGTTAAAGATCTGAACTCACTAATCAAAAGGCACAGGGAATCTGTATGGAATACTCTGCTCATGATGTTTGATTATAAACACGCTCCTTATAATTTAAAAAAGGCCCAGAGTAGGGCGCCCCCTGGTGGCGCGGTGGCCTGCACGCGCGGGAGCCACCGCGCATCCAAGCGTCACCAAGTAACCGACGAGATCAGAGGCGGAGATTTTTTGAGCCAAAAGGAGACCCAGGTCTCACGTGGTCTGCGTGCGCGGCTCAGGTTTTGTAGAGACTGTGCTGAGAGGCGGGGAACAAAGGCACTTAATGATTTTCCAGCGGCACAGTCATGGCTTCCATGGAGTCACATATTTAACATTTTTCCGTTATCTAAAGTTTCCATTTTTTTCACAATTTAACTAGCCAGGCGCCAGGTATGGTCTGCAATTCTCCTAGAGCCCCCGGGGGTGTCGGGACATGTGCCCCGACTGGACCTGCAGTTACCTTAGGACTGACAGCCTAAAGGGGTCCTGAACGGTGAAGCCTTCTGCGGCCATAACACACTGTTCTGAACTTTCCTATGTGGCGCCTCGAGGCTGCCTGTGAGCTAAGATTGACCCAGTCAATAAAAGTTTTTCCAGTTCCCTGTTTCACAAGATCCTGGGTTCAAGACCCAGGGTGGGAGAAGCAAACAACTAAATGAGAAATAAAGCGCTTCCTCCTCCTCTCTACTTGCCTACTTGCCTTCATTCCTCCCTGCACCTTTCCTTTAAAAAATAAAAAAAAGCAAACCCCAACTTTTTGTTGCCTGTGGGAAATTCGTCTGAACCCTAAGACCAGCACAGGTTTACAAAGGGCAGGGACAGCCATATTTATATCAGATAAAAATAGATTTCCAACTGAAAGTGCTAATGAGACAGAGGAGTACATTATATCATGGTTAAAGGCTTAAAACAGTAAGGAGACATAACTCTCATTTACATGTATGCACCAAACAGTGAGGCACTGAAACGCGTAACGCGAGTAGTAACAGAACCGAAGAGCAACATTGGCGTAACACCCAACTTCGAGCGCCGGGCAGCTCCCAGCCAGGACAAATGAGCAAAGAGCTCCCGACGTGATGAACCGGACCAGATGTGCTTCGGCATTAACTGGACCTTCCACCCAAACCACAGGACTGGCATTTTCTGCTTTTCCCCTTCTTGAGGACAAGACACTGAGCGCCGAGGACAAGATGAGAGTAGCTGTTGGCTCAGCTATGGAAAACCAGTCGATGTGCTGTCACTCAGCAATCGCTAACGCATCCGTTCCAGACACAGCTCCTGGGTGCAGGTCCAGGCTCAGGACTGGTGTGAGGGGTCAGGATGGAAATACCAGTGAGAAGGCGCACCTGCAGAGCCGGGGGAGGCACGCATCTTCGGGCTCTCGGGCTGGGGTGGGCTTTCCCTCTCTGCAGGCTGCCCCGGTGTCCACAGGCCATGTCCACAGGGACGGGACTGGTCCTGCCAGCCGGTAGAGGCCTGTGGCCTGGCCTTCTCCACAGACTCAGTGGCATTCCCAGGGCCCAGATTCCTCGGGCATGTGCTCACAGGAGGAAGTGGGCCAGGAGCCTGGGGAGCAGGGCAGGGCCTGAGTCCAGCAGGCTTTCCCGAGAGCGGCTGGGGAGGCTGTGACTCCCCAGCACCTTGGGCTGAGGCTGAGTCACCACCGGGAACACTGTTCGCCTTCCTGCCCCACCAGGCTGTACACAAAGCACACTCACCTGAGGCTGGGCCTGGGGGCTGCAGGGCCCATCCAGAGCCAGGGGTCCAGGTCAGAGATGGCCCAGGTCAGCATGCTCAGCGCTGC